>JAIQCU010000008.1:0-182872 GCA_022114935.1 Leptestheria dahalacensis | reverse complement strand
ACAAACAGGACGATTCGGCATGTGATTCAACACAACTATGGTTACCCGTTTCAATTGGGTTTTCCAACTCATCTTCGATCACATCTGAATCAGAGACACCTTCTTCGTCTTCGTGCTCTTCCTCGGCTACCTCAATAACATCTACATTGGGATCAACTTCGTTACTAGCGGCAGCCTTTTGTTGAGCTATCAACTGGTCAAACCTTTCCTTTTGTCGTTCAAGCTGGTCAAAAATTACTGATGAATCGTGCCTTAGACTTTGAATTTGTTCTTGCGCCATACGAGTCACAGTTGCAAGTAAATCAACACTAGAGGAAACTGTACTTTCAGCCTTATTACGTGAGCTAGCAACAGACGAGGGCGCACCCCCTGCTCGAGACAGGAGGTATGCATCTATCTGCTGATAACATTGTTGGGTGGCACTATCTAGCTGCCGAATCCAATCGTCGGACTGTTTTGTGACTTTTGCCGAAGCAGGCTGTTGAGTTTTAAGGAACTCTTCGTTGTAATTCGCACACTCCTCATAGAGTTCAGCCAATTCTGACCTTAAATGCCGAATCAGAGTTCGACTACCCTTTTCTTGAATTAACGCCAGAACCTTTGTGATTTTTTTTGTATGTTTCGACTTCGATGTTGTCCTTAATTGTTTTAAGGTCTCTGGGCTTAACGGAGCCATTTTTAAACATGCAACCAGCAAGACTTAAACCACAGACGATGAACATGAACACCTGTTATCAAACCTTAAACCAACCCCTAAACCTTTTTTTTGTTTTTTTTTTTTTTTGTTTTTTACCCTGTGCAATTAAACCCAGTGCAGAAAATTACAAAACCTCGAAGAAAATCGACCCGATAACGACAAACGAACTTCAAAGCAAACCAATCGACTCGACAACGACCAACACCTTGAGAAAACTCGACTTCACGACAACGACAACGACAAACAACGAAAATCGAGAAACTGAACCGACTGAACAACAATTATTTTCAATTCCCCTTTTCCGGTTTCCCGGTCGATGCACCATAAAAATGTACAATCTCAACTTCCAACAATTCAACGATTTCTTTCAACAATTTTATTTTGACTTTCAACAACAAACCTCTTACAGACAACCTTTCTGTTCGACTATCTGACTTCATCTGGTCTCAATAAAACTTCACAGGTCAAAGTAAAACTCAAACCACTAGGATGATAAAACAACTTTGTGAAAACTTAGAACACACAAAAAACTGCAAAAATGGAAATAACAACGCAGGGGCTAAAACGATACTTAACAATTACTTTGAAAGCCATCGGCTGCTCTCATCACTATAAACCCACGAAAAGCAATATCAAGCCAAGGATATCCTGAAACATGAACCAGTTAATACGTGTATTGATACCTTTTCCTTCGTGTGTTCCAGTTCAAGACTGTGACCCAATGAGAAAACCAGCAGGTCCCCGACCTGCTGAACGACCTACTGCTAACTGTTCGCCTGCTGAATGCGGGCCAATATCTGCAGTTCGAGCAGTTACTGCCTCCATAAGCAACCAGACTGGAACCAGAGCTGGTTGAACTGCTGCTAGACCTCCTGGTTTTCGCACTGGTTATAACAAAAGCTAACTTTTGCTATTGAACTCAACTCTTGGTGTTACACAGCGCCGTGCATTTTGCAGTAAAACATGAAAAATACAGTGAAGATAAGGTTGACAAGTGTTTGATTTTAGCTTATTCATGATCACTCGAAGCTCACACGTGTGAATGGTTGGTTATCGTGGTGAATGTTTGCTTGGCGCGTGTACGTTTTAAAACAACTTTTAAAGAATCCCTAAAATATTCTGCGTCACGTCCTGCTCGCACAGTACATTGAACATGGATGTAGCTGTAGCAGCTGACCAAAAGATGTCTGCGGCGACAGAGCCCACACATGTTCTAATACCAGATTCAGCTGGTAGAGTCGTAGGAATGCTAGACCAAGCAAACGTAGCGATACGCATTCCGGTGTCCTTCCATATCCAGTCGTTACTGGCCCCAGTTTGGCTGTACCCAGAAGTCCACAGACACGTTCCCGCTGGTTCAAAATCATCTTGACGATTACTTTATTTGTGAAAAGTACTTTATCTACCGGTTATAGTACTCCGTAGAAAGTCAAAAACAAATTGGTTCTCCTCTAGCGTTTCCAGCGAAACCAAGGCCATCCCGATGCTTTGGCAGTAGTCAAGTCCTCCGTTGAGACTGGTGTACTTTGGGTGCGCAAAATGGCCGGTTTATCATGTGCAATATACTGTTTTGATGTCAAGCAGTCTGTTATACATACTTTCTGTCCAACGCAATAGCGATGCATGGTTTTGTTGTCCGTTCGACAGAAACCGGAAAAACCAGGATAGCTTGCGTACAACTGCAAATCAATTTACAATGTAACTGTCAAGAGCAATGAAAAAGTGTTCTAGCTCGGGAGAACTAGACTGCTTATTGCACTTGCAGTATCAAAGATATAGCAACCAAAAAAATACTGCGTGTCAAGCTACTAGTACTAATGGCACTCTTCAAGTTTCGTTAAAATAGAGTAATAGTTTTACCATAGTGAAATCCTAAAGTTGAAGACTGTGCAGTTGCAAGTTTAGTAGTATGTGATTCGTATAACAAGTTACCCTGCATTCGTTGTTCTCGTAGTAAAAGTACCGCCAGGAGGATCCGTAATATTCGCAATATGCGGCGCATTGAATGATAGATGGTAGGTAAACGGTAGAAGTAGCATTATAGTTCTTTGCAAACCGGCCCAGACGGGTGCATTTCCGCAGAGCAGCTTAACAACATAACAAACATTAAAGGTCTAACACTCGCTAATCCCTTGAAAACGTAGACCAATGTTTAATGGACAGTCCAGTGAATAGTTGTTTAGTTTGAAACTAGTATCTTATTTCGTACTGTGCTAATGGTAAAACTTCAATGGTTACCTAGTTGTACGCATCGGACTTGTACGTGAACAGCTACGAACAGGGTCACCACGATGAGGTACACGCAACGCATTTCTCGTGTAGTTCAAGCCACCGTTGTAACCGAGAGGGATACACTAGCAGTCTGTCTATTAACCGTTCAGTTTCAAGCGCACAAATAGCGGCACGATTACCTGTTCACCATAGCAACCGAACAGTAAACGGTGTAAAACAGTCCATTGATTAAAATTTGTTTTAAAAAACCGTTTGTAGTTGGCGACTGGACATGGTGTGCTTGATTTGCTTAGCAACCCCTTTTTTGAAACAATAACAACGGCAAACAGAATGCTGGCTTTTATACTATCAATACACAATAACAACAAAACTTATTATAGAATTAGAATGCGTTTGGGTTCATTTTAATATTAACGTCTTGTAAGATCCGCATAAGCGATGGATAGAAGAAACGGCTACCTGGATATCTGTGGCTTGTTTCAGCGAGATACAAATCACTATTCGTTTTACTTAATCTCGTCAGTATAGGACGACAACGTGACTAATACGACGTCTTTACAAGGACTTGTCACGTATTCTATTCGTGGATAGGAATACGTAGTTCCCGAGTACAACAGTTGGTTGTATAAATATGAACGAAACGGTACGTCGTCAGAAGCAATAACATGATGCACAATTCACGCCGTTGTACGTGTAAAGAACGTCTCTCAATTCGTTGTAATTTGTATTGAATTCAAATTCATTAAAGGCGGCAGGAAGATCAATACCCCAAATGGCAATGGCATTGTGATGTAGTCGTTAAGCACAAGGCAATGCTAACCGATTTCACTGAGCGAGAGGCTTACGTTGACATATATTTATCAACTACAATGAAACGAAATCGTTAGAGAGTCTAGTACAGTTTGGTACATTGGCGGTATTGGTAAATCGAAATTTTTGAAACGATGGATACTTCGACGGATATGGATGTTGTAACGAGCAGACAAATATTACAGGGAATCATAAGAGGCTGTCACCGAGTCTCCACACCGACGAGAGGAAGAAACATTGCAGACTTCAAGAGTTCGTCAAAGCTCGATCCCCCATACGAGGCATTCAGTGCACGACTGCTCTGTTCTTCATTATATAACACAGATGAATTGACTATTCCCACTTTATGTATTGGTGCCTGCCACGAACGGTATTATACCAATACCCTCAATACCTCTGTCAACGCGTATTACTCAGATCTTGACCGACACCAAGTCATCGAGTTGACTTCTGAACCCGAACGTTGTTTGGTTGGCACAAGCTGGAAAGGGAGCCATTGACGACATGTGGTTTTCGCACTTCTGAAGTACACTTGGATCAACTCGGAAGCAAAATGGATCCTGCAAGTGTTGACGCTCAATCTCGTTGACACAGGTATTATCGCATAACAATGTGTATTAAGCGAAACAGACGCGATTGCTGCCAAAGTAGTTGCAGCCTACTATTCACGACTACATTATGCTCCAAGTGAAGTTAGCTAAAAGCTGCAATTCTATCTCCGTATTACATGCTAATTTGTTGGAGCAATGCCATTGGTTAACTTAGAGAGTCTAGAAAACTATCTTCGTAACGTCCTGTTCGCAGAGTGGACGGTATCCAGTACCGGGCGAAGCAGTTGCCCAGGTGAAGTCCCACACGCTATAGTAGAAGCCACCAAAACACATGGCAATGCCGCTATCTGCAAGGTACCATCCCAACGTAGGATGGCCCAAGCTCCAGGCAAATGTAGTGATATTGGCCCCAGTGGTCTTCCATACCCACTTGTTACCGTACACATTGTTACTGTAGGCCGAAGTCCACACACAAGAACCTGATATGAAGATGGTCAAGATTATAGTGTTACCCGTAATGCTCTAACATGGCTACCCGACATATTTTTCAGAAGAGAGTCGAAAACGAACTTAATCTCATCTGCCGTCTCCAGCGCCGCTAAGGTCATGTCCATAGTTCGGCAGTAAGCTAGCACTCCATAAAGGTTGTTGGTCTAAAGATGCACATAGTTTGAGCTATTATTATTCATTTTAAAGTTTGTTATGATGTACTGGCTGTCCAACGCAGTAACGCTGCATCGTCTTGTTAATCATCGCACAGATGCCCAAATAAGCGCCAGGGTACATAATGTATAGCTGCATAGCAAATTGTAATCTGTACTTGTCAATTGACCATATCCTAAAAGACTTTCATACCTTGCAGATATTTTTCTCGTAGTAAAAATAACGCCACGAGGAACCGTAGTTCTCGCAGTAAACGGCGCATTGGATGATTGATGGTAAGTAGACATTCTTGTTAGCGGCAAAGTTGGCTGCAAACCGACCCAAGCGTTCGCATTTGCTCAAAGCACCTAAAGAACATACTAGGCAGTTGAAGAATCGGCAAAGTGACATAGACTCGCAGTAAAATACAAACTGTTTACAAAATAATTGTAATTAACTTCGACTAAACAGACCCGTTCAACATGTTGTATTAGCATTTTTGAGCTAACTGGAGTAACTTGGGTAAAGGGTGAAAGTTACCTAGTTGGACAATTTCAGCTTCTCCTTGCTGAAGAGCTACGACGGACAGAGTAGCCACGAAGAGGTAGTGCCCGTAGTGCATGTTTACGTACAGCCAGTTCAACACTGTAGTAATCACAGTGACACGAATGGATACAGTGCACTGATGTTGGCGTCGATTCTAAACTTCAATATTGACTTATGCATAACCTCTACGCCATGGCAACCCAATAATAAACTACATAAACACTTTACTTATGTGAACCCTTGTGTAAACCCAGATGGAACAAAAGCAGTCGACACGTGCAAACCCAAGGCTTATACGCAACCGGAAGAAGGCAATGCCCCGTATGTGCCCCATGCAATATTCAGACCTATAGATATCACATAGGTCTTGCTACTTTGAGAGTCGTGAAAAGACTGTGAAAAGAACCGGATACTTTGTATTCCATGGTCCAAGTCAAGGACGACTATAAGTTAAACCAGCTGTCAACCTGTTTATCGAAACACATTCTAAAGTTTCAGTTCTAATTTTCCAATCTTGTTCTTTTTCTTGGTCCTCTTCTTCTTCTTCTTCTTCTTCTTCTTCTTCCGCTTCTGCTTGTTCAGTAGTCCTGCCACGTTTCCTGGTGAATGGCTTGCGAGGCTTAAGAGGGGTTTCAGAAATCATTGGTTTTCAACGAAGCTATTGTGACGGTACGACTCGTCACGTTCTACTCGTGGGTTCTTATCTTACTGCTGAGTTTAGGTAAGGCCGTGACGTTTGAGATAGTTTGTGTTATATACTGCTGGAGACTGCAAAGTTCAGCATGTCCTGTCGTCCCTACTGAATCACATGCTACTACATGCTGAACACGTGTCTTGCTGCTGAATGCAAGAAAGGTAATGAAAAACGACCGAGTCCGACCTGTTGCTACGCATGCTTAATCGTGCTGAATCTGATTTCAGGACGCTGAAAATGCCGGCACAAAGCAAAAGCAGGCTGAACGTTATACTGAAACCGCAAGAGTAAGAACGGGTAGCAGATAGCTGAACTTGGTCTGAATTTTTCATGGGGTAATAGAGTCAACGGATACTGCTTTGAAGTACACGTGGGTCTAGATGAGCAATCTGTTAACATCCGACTAGCTATGTGTCTTTGGAAGCATTAGTCAATAAAGGATAACGGAAACCTGCTTTTTCAAAACTTAACGGTTCTCTAATCACCTTGCTTATTTGAATCTTATGCGATGATATAAACGACCAGAATCACCTTGTAATCCTGTGATTAGTAATTATATCATTGCGATTGTACATTGGTTTGATCAAAACCAAGTATCCTCTTTGCCGCTGTTACTGTTTCAAAGGGGATGCTAAGCAAGTCCAACTTACGAGCACACGTGTCCAGTCGTGAAATACAACGCGGGTTTTAAAACAAGTCTGGTAAGAGAACCGTTTACACCGTTTGATGTTCGGTTGCCACGGTGAATGCGGTTGCCTACTTTGGTTTTGCCATTAGCACAGTACGATATAAGATACTAGTTTCAAACTAAACAACTGCGACTGCAAAGTCAGGATTTTAATATGGTGAAACTATTGAACCGATTTTAACGAAACTTTGACAGTGAAATTAGTGCTAATGGCTTGACACGCAGTATTTTTGCAAGCACCAGTATTTCTGTAATAGATAAAACCCTTAGGGCAAGTCGTCACTCGAGAATGTAAACAAAGCGATTGAAGCAGTAAATCCGTAATTGCAAGGGAACGAAGGCTAATAATTCACAGCACAAATGGTCGATAATGAGATCTGGATATCAGTCAATCGCGTTTTTAGCTAGCAGTGTAATACAGTGTACATTTTCTAGCATTTTCGTAGACGAACGCAAGAACGCTGAGTGCAGTACCTATTCCCAAGATTGCAAACGCGCTGGCGAAGTCCCCGAGCATCAGTTTTCGTATATTACTCTTCGTGGGTTTATACTGGAGGCAGAAGCTTTTCCTCGGTTTAAAGGCATTCGCCCAGTGCGTCGTCAAACCGTAGCTGATGGCTTCCAAAGTACTAAACATATCAAGGGTTAACTACCTCTATCCAACTGATAGTACGGCTCTATTCGTACAAGACATCGACTAGATTCCTGAGCTGATGTGGAGTATCTTTAGCCATTACGGTACTTCCAAAGCCGGGTTCGTAACCTTCTTCAATGATGGTCAATTCGCACGTTTTGGAATTGTGGAAATCGTCCTCCACGATGAGACTTGCACTGTCCGTATCCTGTACGTTCAGAAGATGTTTAAAACTTAGCCCAAGTTTGAGAAAACAGAGTTCCAGTTACTATTGCAAACACATGGCCTCCTCGTTTGACCATAGATATACAGTTTTCCATTTCCTTATCTTGGATTTGTCCGCAGTAATTGCTCGGGTACTTCATCACGTTCGCGACGAAGGGTTGGTATGAAGACACAGTCTGAAATTAACGCTCCAAGGGGTTCATAAATATGTCTGATGTTCTACTAATCGATATTTATAAAACTTCATTCTTGAAGGGAAATACCTTGATTGATGGAACGGCGGAAGGTTGTATGGAAGGATGGATGGGAAGAAAGATGGACAGATAGATAGATAGATAGATAGATAGCTAGATAGATATATGAATGGGTAGTTAGATGGTAAAAAGGATAAAATGAACTGAGGGATGGATAATGTAGAGATGAATGGGTGGGTGACGGATGGAGGGGTCGGCGATGGATGAGTTGATGGATGGATGGATTGAAAGAATGGAAAGATATATGGACAGATAGATAGATATTTAGATAGATGGATAGTTAGACAGTTACATAGATTAGATGTATGGAAGAAGGGCTACTGTATGGATGGACGGAAAGATAAATAGAAAGATAGATAGATATTTAATTCAATGGATTTAATGGATAGACGGATGGATGGACAGATAGATAGTTAGGTAGATTAAATGGATGGAGGGATGGCTAATGTAAAGATGGGTGGGTGGGTGGATGGATGGATGAGTCGATGAATGGATGGATAGTTGGATGGATGGATAGATGGATGTATGGATGAACAGGTGGAAATATAGATAGACAGATACATATATATGGGGGTAGACGGATAGTTAGACGAATTAGAACGATAGACGGATGGATAGATAGATAAAATAGATAGACAGATAGATCTAAGGTTTCACTATGAATAGCAAAATAAGACTTATGTAGAGTATCTACCTCAAACTGTATCCTTATAAACGAATCACCATGGGTTAATATCTGAGGATCACTCCGGTTAGCAATGTCCGTCAAGGACCTTATGATCGGTGTTATTGTGGGCAAGGTCATGTAGGTTATCAAGGATCCACTGTAAGCGTTGACAAACACCAGAGCGGACAGGCACCAGACGCCGGCAACAAGTCTCGTAGACCGAGCTTTTGAGAAACACGTGGCACCTTAGGTTTCAGTGCAAAACGACACAGGATTTAATATAGGGTAATAACATCTTAACGTCAGGAACAACAAAAGTCATTTCACTAAGAGCGATCTGGTTGAAAAACTTGCCTTGGTTAGTAGCAACACCAATCACATAACTGGCAGCTCCAGCCAGCCGAACGAACGAATCCGGTTTTTTCTTCTGATAGATAGACTGTTTGGCTCGCGCAAACCATCTTAGTATTACAATCATTAGCGGAATCGACGAGAAGAAGCATATCCAGACCTATCAACATAATGCAAGACGTCATAAACTATGTATCCCTTCACGCCGCATTCAGTCTAAGCTTTACTTACAGTTGGGGTGAAAGGTAGGGCCACGGACCAGAGATTGACTCCTCGCTGCGGATACGGTATGATGAGCGTATAGTCCTCGTGCATGTACGGGAAAAGCAAAGTCATGATACGATTCCTTTCAGGTGTCAAGCCCCAGTTCCCGACAGACCAATTCAGTCCCTGTAAGAGAGGCTTTCAGTCTATACCGGAAAAAAACACGAATGCACGGGTTGTTGACCAACCTTTTCCCTGAACTCTGCCGGCAGACCCTGGAACCTTTCGATGTAGTCAAGGGGCACCAGCGTAAACCTGTTTATCCAGTACATTCATAACATTCCATGTCGTTAATGTTAGGTGCAAGTCAACAGGCATCTAATTACTTACGTGAAATTACCACGCAGGGCTATCCACTGAAGCATAGTCAGAACGGAACCTTGGAAGATTGTCTCATTCCGCTCGTTTAGCTCGCTAAACGATATCGGGAAACTCTATGATCCAGTTATTCGTTTGTTTTAAACCGTTGAAAGAGTATCTCAATTACTTAGTACTAAATCAAAGTATACCTCAACATAACCAACTCGCAGATGTTTACCGCTGAGGTACCGAAGATCCCCGTCTATTTGCCTGCACCGAATCAGAAGAAGCAGTATAAGGATTCCCGGGAGCTGCATCTTTGGTGATTCTCGGCACGGTATACAGCGAATCAGACGTGCTAAGAGGGTAGCTGGTATTTTATAGCTAAGAGTGAAACTGGGTGAAATCAATGTCTGAGAAACAAAACAAGCGGTCGCTAAGGTAGCCATCGAAAGGATGACATGCGAAAATGGTGGGTGTGACCAGTAAAGATCGCACCATCCCTTTTAATATTCCATCACGTCGATTTGCATATTATGTTACCATAGACTATCTGCTTTAAACATATTTGATATTGCATATCGTATAGTAAGGCGAGTATAGCGATAATCAACTTACCATCAGCGACCTGGGTAACCATTCAAATGATCCGGTTACCCATCCCGGCAACTGATGCAGGTATCTCTGTTCGTCTTTCATATAACTGGGCTTCTTCCGGGTTTTATTGATTCTCTCGAGGAGTTAAAAAAAGACGTTGCATGGATCCGCGAAGAGTTAAAACGAAATTCACATTTTTGCCCTTGAACAGTTCAAGTCCTTGTTTTAACGGTTGGCAACGGAACAAAAGAAGACAACCCACCTGAAACAATTACTGAATCATACTGAAATGCCCACTGAATGAAACTGAATCGTTTGATAAAACTGCTTTTTAGAAACTTAGATCATCTAGGCCGATAAAATTCAGTTTCAAATAAGTAAACCTTGGGGGGGGGGCATGGAGCTATGCAAATTGACCTCAACAAGGAGCTGACCCTAAGGGATTCAAGGATTCCCTTCACAATTGTCTCATTTAACTTAACCATAACGAGCATCGGCGTCTACATTAGAAGGACGTGGCAATTCATTGCATTACGTAATACTACCCTATACTTGATGTAAAGAACATGGCTAATTCATTTTTCTGTTCAAGTCATTATGTTTCATTTATTAATAATCTATACTTTTTCAAATTCAGTTTAATGTGAATGAAACGCATCCAAGAACGGTCTAGCGCCGTTCCGAGTGGCGGAGAATCTTAATATTATGCAAATTTCAGGATTTTATTCTGACGAAACTAACAAACCGATTTAAACGAAACTTTGCAAGTGCATTAAACATAACTAGGACTACACACAATATTTTTTGGGTTGCTATACCTTTGAAAGTATAGGAGCAGTAACTAATGAACTTCCCCCCGGCAAGAGCTCGTTCATTTCGCCCTATTACTTTTATCTTCTCTGTTAATAAAGGATACTGGTTGCTAACGAGACTAGGTGTCCTAGTTCCAACAAATGTAGCGAGGCTAATTTACAGTGCAAGGCTAGCCACTGTCGATTAGCTGTTGCTACACTGGAAGGTACCCTACAAACAGGTATTGTTCAGTATGATTAAGCACCTTATTCAGCTTATAAGGTTGAATCGGTGAATGTTATCCAGTAATTGCGAGTTTTCGCTTCGTTTCTCATGGTTTGCATGGCGCGGTTCGTCGTTTTAGTTACCGAGGTGTTTCAGTTTGTATTGCATGTTTGCACAAGACGACAATTAAGGCCCCAGTGCTAGCAGCAATCACCAACTATGATCGGGTGTAAAGCAGAGAAATCGTGATTTCCGTCGAGCGTGACACATTGTATTGAACTGTTTGGTTGAGGAATGCCAAAGTGTTATGTAGTGGGTCTATGAAAGCACTTGAACACCGAGGGGTCGATGAAAATTAGTAAGTTAAATTCGTAAGTACTCAAAATGACAGCTAAGCAGAAGGCCTTGTTTGACGACCCTGATGAGTTACTGCGAGTAAAACGCATCCCAGTACTTGATCCTCTCCTTAAAAGGCAACTGACCGCTGACCAAAGTAGGTCTCGTATTCAAGTTCATGTAGCGAGGCTGCTTGACAGTATGCGGTAACCATGGCTGATGAGCTGCAGCCGCACTGAAAGGTACCCTACCGTACAGACAGTGTTATTAGTATGATCAAGTTCCACTAGTTTGTAAAGGTTTAGTCATACCCTTTTGTCGCAAAGCTAGTCCAGTAATCCAGTAGAAGATCTGCCATCTTCTCGTCGGTATCTGTAGTGTTTACACCTCTGCACTGGGCCGCATCGAACATCAGAAACAGTTCGTTGGCGTGGCTCACACCTAGGTCGACATCGGGGCTGATTCCCAGTACACGAGGGAAGTCGCAAGACGTGCGTTGTGTGTAGTAGTAGGCGTATGTTCGCTGAGAATATCTGGCGTGGTAGTCAAGGGAGTTGGATACGCCCCTAAGGAAAGTTGAATCCGATAGCATCTACCGAGTAAACCATATTGACGTTTGTACAAGGAGAATCGACACATTGGCGAGCTGTGGTGACTTACTTGCTCGTAGAGATGTAGGTTCTCGGATGGTTTGATACTGTCTCCGAAGTAGTGCTTGAAGGCCTCCAGGCTTCTAATTCCAGTGTCCTTTTCTAGTTCTATGCCAAAGTGGTACGGCATACTTTCAGCGAGATCTGTTTCAGCTTTCTGGATCAGTGCACCTCCGAAGGCAAGCTCCGCTGTGTTAGGATGATTGCATTCACGAGTAACATTCAATAGTTTGTGTATACACTGATTAGTAAGGTGTGTACCGGCTACGATGAAAGCTGCCTCGTTCTGGTTGGCCCCTAGAATGATGGGTACCCGACTGAAGGACCCCGACTCGATAATCTGTCTCGGGTTCTCAGGGACGAAAGGTTTTGAGCGCTCCTTGTCCACGCGAGGTCCAAAAGCTAGGGGCCACACTGCATAACTCTATAAATAGTAACATTAAGAATTAGAAACACGTGGTAATTAATCTATGTGATATCTGAAATTTAATTAAGTTACCTCATAAACACTCCGAGTAGCCACAATGTCAGCTGGTTTTTGCTTCCGCAGGCAGTCGACAAGGCCTTGCGAGTCGGTGGGGCACGTGAGGCTTTCAGCCACGCGAACAGTGTAGTTGCGTACATGATCAAACACTCCCCAGTGGCAAAGAACAGAACCGGATTCTATTATAGCCCGGTGGAACAAACCTGTTTAGTAGACAGCAGTATTAAAATCTGCTTTGAAAGTAACGATTATGCTACAGGTTATCTAATGAGCGTTCTGCCAAGTAAGCAGAAGGTAAGAAAGAGGAGGGGTCGTATTTAGCAGAACCTTGGGACCAAGGAGAAAGAAGCTGGTACTCCACACTGGCGCCTCCGGCGCTCTCGCCAAAAATTGTTATGGAGTTTTCATCCCCGCCGAACGCCTTGATGTGTTTTTTCACCCAGCGTAAGGCCATGGATTGATCCAGTAGCCCGTAGTTGCCCGGAGCAGCTGCATCTTCAGTACTCAGGAAACCTGTGGGCAGATTAGGTTTGAGATTAGATGGCATTGCTGGTGACCCAGAACTTGCGTTTTTATTTTAACTAGCTCTCTTTCTGTATATCCGCCTGTCTGTCGGCCCCGTCTGCCGGCCCTGTCCGTATGTCTGTCTGGCTGTCTGGCTGTCTGGCTGTCTGGCTGTTTGTCTGTCTATCTATCTGTCTATCAATCTATCTATCTATCTATCTATCTATCTATTTATCTATTTATCTATCTATCTATCTATCTATCTATCTTCTATCTATCTATCTATACCTGTCTATCTATCTATCCATAATCTATCCGTCTATATATCCGTCTAGCCTCTTAGATCATCTGCGAAATAAAGAATCGCTTACCTAAAGGCCCCAGGCGATAATTGAAAGTCACTAAAACAATTTCGCGATCCATAAACTTACTGGGACCATACCAGTAGGTTTCTCCGTTCCCACTACCAAAGTAGTAACCCCCGCCGTGAACCCAGATCATCACTGGACGTTTCTTCAGGGAGGTCGTCTACAATTTCATTATAATTCAACTTTTACATTCTTTTACGTACTTATCAGCACACTATGTATGTAGTTTAAAATCAGAACTACGCTGTGGGTGTAAACGTTGATGGCAAGGCAGTCCTCAACTCCTTCAACTTGCCCGGTAAAACTGTTGTACTGCATACACGTAGGGCCTTCACGAGTTGCATCCAAGACCCCCGTCCAAGGACCACGTTCAACTGGGTCCTTGAAAATCAAACCGGAGTTTGAAAATTCGTCGGTTACTGTATCTCGTAATGGGTTATGTACCTGAAAACGAAGCTCATCGATTGGTGGCTTAGCGTACGGAATACCACGGTAAGCGTGGAAGCTACGACCTTTAGATGAGGTCATCATGGTACCTTGAATTCTTCCGAGTGAAGTTAACGCTATGGGTTCACGATCTACGTAAGCCGACTTGAGCCAAAGGGCCAAGGTCAGAAAACTGCTCGCGCCAGGTAATGTTAGCATCTGTCGGTATTACAGTAACAGTAGTACCATCATTTTCCATTAAACACTATTTACTTCACCCACCTTTTCAGATCTTCCTCAACGTTCAGCGGTACTATGACTGTTTCTATACGTTTCAGTTAGGCAGGTACTTCTGAACGCGGCGCGTCTGCGTTGTCCTACTGTTACATCAAGTGGTCGACAGGGCAGCTCTTATGCGGAATATCTCAGAAAAACAAAGTTGGTACACTAGCCTGTGGCTAACACACCAGACAGTGTGCTCAAGACTAAACTGGAGCTGTGCCATCTATGAACGTTGCAGAAGTGAAGAGTTGTAGAACGAGTTCCGAGTGCTCGTCAAACCAACTCTTTGGGCTCGAGGTTACGAGAAGATGGGTTTAGCAGAAGAGTTTGCTTTCAGGGTAGTAAAATGCAAATGTAACCTTTACAGGTAATAACTCCTCCGATGCGCAACTGAACAGAATGTAAAACTACCGGCACATGCGTTTTGCTGATTACATTAGAATACTGGTATTGATTACAATCTAGTCAGGAATGGTGGGGCATTATAATAAATTATTCAACATTTGGGTTTTAATTTTGGCGAAACTAGCAAACTAACCAAAACGAAACTTTACCGGTGCATTAAGTAGGTTTAGGGCTAAATTTAGCATTTTTTGGGTTGCTATATCTTTGAAAACGCGGGAGTAATAAGCTATCAATTTTCCCACAGCAAGGACCATTTTTTTATTGCTCTAGACTTGATACCACGAAGTATGGGAATGGCTCTTTGAAAAATGCCAATTTCGCTGAATTTATCGAAATCGTGTTCCAAAAACACACAATATCGACCTCGAGACCCTTTTGTAGTTCATACTATATGTAACTACTACTGTTTACTATATTGTAAATCTGTAAGACTTTTAACAGTATGTGTATATCTGTTTGGATGTATGAATTTATTGCTTATTAACATTCGTCGTTCGGGGGAAAGTTGATCGCTTACGGCACCCAAGTTTTCAAAGATATAACAACCAAAAAAATAATGATTGTAAGCCTGACAGTACTCTATAGACCAGTGAAATTTCATTTAAATCGGATTGTAAGTTGTGCTTGAATAAAATTCTAAAGTTAAGAAAATCCATAATTTCCTACTTTCCCGAACCCTCTTTTTCACTCTGTACTGTACCTGCAAGAGGATCTGAAGGTAACTCAGACTTTTCAGTTCGCCTTGCATTGCAAAAAGGAAAAAACAGCCGCAGCAGTTCCGAGAACCGGGTTCTTATTGCACGTACTACAATATGCAAAGTGGATCCTTCAAGGTTATAACCTCCTACTTCAAATAGGTCGAGCTGAGTTACGTGGAAACGCTAATTAGCCTGACCAATAAAGTCACGTAGTAACGGTAATATATTACTCGTTGTGAAGGTTATGTGCTAACTATGTGTCACAAGTCACCAGTGCAGTTATATTCACATGCGTACAGCCTAAAGAGCCGTGAAAAGGGTTCTGAACGACGGATAATCGTAGTAATGTGTCGCAAGGATTAGGATTTTATCTTGGCGAAGCTAACAAACCGATTTGAACGAAACTTGAGAAGTGCAACAAGTATGACTAAGTCTACACACAGTATTTTTTGGGTTGCGATGCCTTTGAAACCATAGGAGTGGTAGGCAATCAACTTTTCTCCTTTTTTGTGGCACATATATTTGGCATCGATGAGAACGTTACCGATTTTATAACTTAGCGTGACTCTGTAATGGAAAAGTTCATATGAAATCCTTGGGACACGTGTCCTTACAACACTGGATTCTTCAAGTTCATTGCGTTTTTGAGCAATCGAACTCAGCTCTGGATTGCTTCATCCAAAAGCCGGCCTCGCATCCGAAACAAGTGGACAAGAGTTAACCGACCGAGACAATTCTGAGTTATGTCATTTAGCCGAGTTTTCATCATAGCGGAAACGCGATACTGTCATCCCTTAACAACTGCCAGCAGCTGTTCGCAGACGTGTTTTGCCGAGTATACAACGCGCCAAACGTGACGTTTAAACAGGTATATCGTTTATTTGTAGTAGGGTTTGTGCTGCAGATATCAATGACTCCGGGTTTAAAGAGAAAAACAATTGATTTTTCTCCTGAAATGACCGGTAAAAGAACTATCAGGCAAACGGTAAATACAGTGACCTGGAACTCGTTTTATCGTAACGGCAAAACCCTGAAGACCTGTGTCGTTATAACTTACCTTATCAGTATACCCAATGCAAAAACCAGCAGGTCGAGAATCTGCTGAACGATTTTCGTCGACTGAACGATATCTATCTATTTATTTACCTATCTATCTATCTATCTATCTATCTATCTATCTATCTATCTATCTATCTATCTACGTATTTAGATGCAAATAGCATACATTATCAGAAAATAACGAAGAGAAAAAAGAACAGGAAATGAATCTAACTTTCTACCTTTGGATACTTTTTGGGTTACCTTGAACAAAGTCAACAGAAAAAGTCGTTCTGTAGGGCGAAGACTGTAAGGGCGAGTTTTTTTAATGACTGATTGTACTTACTTTATAAGACCGTCGCCTAAAACCTAACGGTTTCCTATTGTACCGGTTGTCTCTAATCCTGGGTTGGAAATTCCACTCCTTCGAAGAATACAGAAATGGTGGAATTCCTTGGAATAATCCATGGAATATAAAATATTGGGTAGAATGTGGAATCTTTAGTGGAATAATACGCATTCGAGCTTGGAACTTCTATTTGAATAGAAGTGTTTTTTTCTCAATTTAAAACCAAATACCTGTTAGCCACAATAAGCTTCACCCGACTTCGTTCAGTAAGCATATGGGGCTCTATCTATCTTTCTATCTATCGATCTAGCCTACTGGTTATGCTGTAATCAAGCTAATACTACCCAAGAACAACTATCTGCTGCATCATATACATATTCACCCAAAGTACTTATATCCTGCTATAGCATTTGGGTGTTGTATTTAACCAGTCCCTTGAAGTGAATAGTATCTAGCATTTCTTCTTACTAATGCGCTGACAATGTTACATCTATACATTCCATTTTACTTTGAAATGATACGTTGACCTTAGGCCGTATAGGGAACGTTCGGTTAGAATTCTGTAATACGGAATAGATTCTAATTCACTTTTAACTGTGCACAAATTAGATTAGTATAGATAGCTACATTTGACGTCAGGAATCCAAGATTTCCAAGGACAGTTTAACACAGGTATTGCCTCTCGACCATAGGGCAGAGACATCGTCACAAGTGTATTAAGCAAAACACACTCGGTCACTGCAAAAGTGGTTGTAGCAAACTATAGTTTATGACTAACATTATGCTTCAAGTGAAGTCAGCTAAAAGCTGCTACTATTCCGTCTCCGCAATGCAATTGGTGAACTAGGAGTCTAGAGAACCATCTTCGTAGTGTCTTGTTCGCAGAGTGGACGATATGAACCACTGGGCGCAGTAGTTTCCCAGCTGAAGTTCCACACGTTAAAAGACAAACCACCAGAACACATCGTAATGCCGCTTTCTGGTAGAAACCAACCCAACTCAGGATGGGCAAAGCTCCAAGCATATGTAGTGATATTGGCCCCAGTGGTCTTCCAGACCCATTTGTTACCGTACACATTGTTACTGTACGCAGAAGTCCACACACAAGAACCTGTTCACAGTTTGGTATGATGATGGGCAAGATTATAATGTTACCCGTAATGCTGTAAAATGGGTTACCCGGTATAGCTTTTAGAAGAAAGTCAAAAACGAACTTGATTTCATCTGCCGTCTCCAGCGCCGCTAAGGTCATGCCCATGGTTGGGCAGTAAGCTAGCCCCCCATAATGGTTGGTGTACTAAAGATGCATAGTTTAAAGTTATAACTAATAACGGTTAAGTTTATTATGATGTACTTCTTGTCCAATGCAGTAACGCTGCATCGTCTTGTCATTCATCGCACAGATGCCCGAATAAGAGCCAGGGTACAGGCTGTATAGCTGCATAGCAAACTGTAAGCTGTAAACTTGTCAATGAACCATATCCTATAGACTTGGATACCTTGCAAGCTTTGTTTTCGTAGTAAAAGTAGAGCCACGAGGAACCGTAGTACCCGCAGTAAACGGCGCATTGAATGACTGAGGGTAGATAGACAGTCAAGTCAGCGGTGTAGTTGGCTGCAAACCGACCCCAGCGTCCGCATATGCTCACGGTACCTGGAGAACATACTAGCCAGTTTAAGAATAGGAAACTGATACAGATTCACATTAAATAGAAACTGGTTAAAAGTTAGATCAATCTTTGCTAAATGTTACACATGTATTGGCATTTTAAGCTAACTGGAATCACTTAGGTAAGAGGTTGAAAGTAACCTAGTTGGACACTTTCAGCATTTCCATGAAGAGCTACTACGATCAGAGTAGCCACGAAGAGGTACCCGGAGTGCATTTTACGTATTGCCAGGTCAAAACTGCAATAATCAGAACGACCTGGATGGATACTGTGCATTTATAGCGTCCAATCCCTAGCTTGACTATTGACATGATTACCTGTGCACCATGGCAACGCAATAATAAATTGCATAAATAGTTTACTTGTTAACCTGTTCAGCCCAGATTGAAGAACACCAGTCGACACGTGTAGCCACGAGAGTTATACGAAACAAGAAGAAGGCAATCCCCGTTTGTGGGTCGGATCCATCCGTTACCCGGAGTAGTAGTTTTGCCGTACGGCCGACAGATGGCGCTGATAAGACACTTTACGGACAGACTTGGGAAATTCTCTACTTATCTCCCGTTTTCAAAAAGTAATTAAGCTCAGGCTAGTTACTTTTCAGTATGATGAAGAGTTAGTGTATTATGGTCGAAGGATAAGGGAAACAGTTGAATCCATACTACTCCTAAACTGTCAAAGATATAGCAACCCAAAAAATACTGCTTGTAGACCTACTTATACTTAATGCACAAGCCAAGTTTCGTTTTAATCGGTTTGTTAGTTTGGCCATAGTAAAATCCTAAAAGTAGGGGATTACTAGGATTCTTCGACTTTCACAAACTATTTGTACTGGAGCGTAAGATGAGCAATAATACACATGTGTCTAGTTCTTCACATGAACGTACTTCACACACAGTGACAGGTCATGCAAAACGATGAGAGGTTTTGGTAAAACGATGAGAGGTTTGAAAACGTATAATCCATAAGGTTTGAAGCAATGAATCAATCATCGGATCGGTAGCTTAACTACCGACTCGCGTGTACAAGTATACCCCAACCACAAAAACACAAGTTGATTGTCACGCTTATGGAAACTTAGAGGATAATCAATAAAAACCGACGTTCATGTTTACGGCTAATTAGGAACATAGTTTTCAATTGTATGTCGTCAGGACATTAGCACTTTGCCACGTTGGTATCTGAAAACCATTTAACTAGATTTGACAAAACTACAACAGTTTATAAAGGTTTTCATTCTTTGAATAAGCCCCATGCCCAAATCGATTTCCAGGATAAATAGGGTCCAATCTCTTCGCTTATAACAGTCTTAGGGAAGCCATTTATACATACGAGGTCAGCGCAAGATGATCTGGTAGTCCCTGTGTTGTTAAATAGATTACTTGAAACAATTAGGTTTGCTGTGTGATGTGTTAATTCGTCGCGCATAACATTACTAGGGCCGGTTATGTCCCATTGATAGGGCATTCGTTATATTTTGTCATCGTGAGAGAGGAGTTTCGTTAGTTGCCAAATAGGAAGACAGGTTCATTCTGTTTACAGTAACGGTTATCCTAGTATCTTATTTCTTTAGAAAAACGCTTTCTAACCAGACTTGTTGATGATGACCTTCTGACCAACTTAACTAACGTCTGGAACAGGTTTATTAGCTGAGCGCTGATTGACATCCAAACGGTTTGATTGTATAGGGTTACAACTTACTACTAGATTTACTAGCAATGTACTAGCCAGCGTAACATCTGAAAACATAATATTGTAGTAACTATGAACAGTATGAACCAGACTTGTCAATAAGCTAAATATCACAGGTGTTTCGGGAAAACACTCGGCCAAAGCAACGATTCCTTGTTTTGAAACCGGTTCAGCGATGTTTCCTCGTTTGTCGTGTTGACTCTACAACTGAGATCTAGTTTTTTCCTTGGTCATCCGCGGTTAGAAACATAAGAAGTCGAAGTTGTTCCATATTTTCTGATAGTCGCTCTCAGACTGTGCGCGCAAAATGTCTCGTCGAAACGTCTTTCTAACCGCAACGCTAGTGCTGGCAGCATGGCCGTTGAAAAGCATAGGTAAAATTGATTGCAATTTACCTTTAAATACATAATTAATCACCTGTTAAGGCGTTTAAGGTTTAAGTTAAGGAGTTGTTAATTATCGGTATGTTTCTTCTGTCAAAGCAGCAGCGCCTCAAGGACCTGCACTGGTCGATACCTCCGAACACGCAGAGGTAATTTATGTTTAATTGTAAGTACAACACACAAATGCTGACGTCCGGAATATCTTTCTATAGGAACATGTATCGTTCAGAAAACCGCGTATGCCTATCACAGTTAACAACGTCCCACTGCCGGTAGTCGTCCTCAACCAGTCCCTACCGGTTACGGTCCGTAATACTTCCCTAGGGGGACAAATTCTCAATGTGCCCCTACCGACTCGCATAGTAAACCCGAGGGTACCCGTCGAAGTCAGGGGGCTTCCTCTACCGACCGTCTTGGTCAACAACTCGCTGCCCGTTTCGGTCGTCAATGAGACGTTGAACTTCAACGTACTGAATAACCCGCTGTCTGTCAGCGTTGCCCAGCCCCTGAGAATGGAAATCTTAAACAGGCCGTTGCAGACGTCCTTTGACCGACCTGTCAGCACAGAATCAGAACAGCTGGGGACTTACCTTACTCAAATGGCTGAGGGTATCGCAGGACTGCAGAATCTATTGCTGGTATATACAGTCTGTTCCTCAAAAGATACGGTACAGCAGGAGACAAAGTCATCCTAGTTTTTTGCTTGTATCTTTAACAGAATTTGCTGCATAGTACCAGAAATTTTCACGACGATTGTACTATGAACTAGTCATTTAACCTTAAAATTTCAGTGAATTTGGGCCATTAGTTTGGCCAAAATTAAAATCTGGAGTTTATACTAGGGAAACAGATTGTACGATGTTGGACCTCGACGCTTAACTCCATGTTCAAAACTAATTCCTTTCTGCTGTGGAACTAACTCTCTTATTCGAGTTGTATTCTTCTTATCCTGTAGAAGCAGTTCCAGCGCCCGGTCTGCCCTACCGATTCCAGTTTCGGGACCAATTCGACAGCTCCTTGCAGACGGATAGACACTCAGTGCTACTGCTTCTTCAACGGCATCAAGGTATATCATATCATTAACATCACCGCGTGGAAACTACCTGGAACAAGGCGATAAGCAACGTTTTTTAAACTATATTTCCAGCACACTTATTACGAGGCAAATGACTTCTGCACACTCGCTGGTTTTGATGGCTTAGTCAGTCTAGAGACTATGGTAGAAGCGATGGCTTTAGCTGACTTGTTGAAACTTCTGGGTAAGTGTACAAGCAAAAAAGAGGGGGGTCCTGAATGATGGATCCTCTTAAGTTTGGAATTTTATTTTGGTAAAAC
The DNA here is from genome assembly GCA_022114935.1 of Leptestheria dahalacensis. Lineage (NCBI taxonomy): Eukaryota > Metazoa > Arthropoda > Branchiopoda > Diplostraca > Leptestheriidae > Leptestheria > Leptestheria dahalacensis. Next base: position 161,083 of record JAIQCU010000008.1, on the reverse strand, counting down.
CAACAGCCTGATTGTAATGAAACTTCTACCACTATGTAAAGTGCTATTAGTTCTACAGTCACGAATGTTTTGGTTGTTCTATCTGTAAAACGTTGGCTGCCACAAGCGATCAACGTTTCCCCAGCAAGAACCCTTTTTTATTGCTGTGGACTGGTGAACAATCCAAGTCTATTTATCTAACGCTGTGTTCCTTTTGTTTAAAGATACATCCAGTGGAACGACTTATTTTACTTCTGGTGTCGCTGGTGACCAGAATACTTGGCATACCGACAAAACGGAGTCGCCTATTTTTTATTCCGAGGCACTTTGGGATGCCGGGGAACCTGCCCCTGGTTTGACCAACCCGTGCATTACGGTCTATTATCCAGACGGTCACTGGAGGCTTCAAGAATGCGATACGGTGCAAAACTTCATCTGTGAAGTTGGAATCCCATCCAATGCGATTGACCCGTCAATACCGCCCAACAGCCCCTAGTGAAAAGCATATATAGCTGATGATTACACTTACAATATTTAACTGATGGAACTTCAGTTGGCTTAAATTATACAATACACAGAATCTAATTGCCATACCGTTGTGTACATGATGCATTTTCTCGTTCTATCAATAGTAAAGATGACCTTTGTTGTTAAGAGCTGTGAAACATCACCTGCATTGACGCTATTGGGATCACGAGACCCGTTGGTGCATGGTGCTACGCTACAATAAGCAGTATCGAGAACGGTTCAGGGCTAATAAGCAAATTACCAAACCAGTTCTTAATCTACCACTGAAAGTTGTCACCCGAACAAAATTATTAATTTATTAAAGTAGTCTACGATGTGATGCGTTGACTTTGGCGGTTATTAATACCTGCAAGCTTTGCACTGCCCTACATACTGACGATCGTCAAACTTGCTTATCTTATGCGTTCAACTCGAACGAATTGAGATAACCAGGTTTTAGTAGTAGACCTACAAAACTGAGCGTTCATTTCCGGGCTTTTTACGTTACCTAGACTGCTATACTAAACCATAAGATGTGTACAAAAACAGGGTCTCTGCTGAGGAAACGTTATTTGCTGATTACACCCACAATCCCAAAGATAGAGCAGCCAAATAAATACCTAGTGTAGACCTACTAGTACTTGATGCACTCGTCAAGTTTCATTGAGATCGTTTGGTTAGTTTTGCCAAAATTAAATGCCAAATATAAGAAAATTAAATGGTATCCAGAATCCCTTTTTTGCTGTGGACTGTACTCGTTCAGATACTAGCGCCTTCACACACGTTCTTAGTCGACATTTTGCACTTGATTGCAGGAGTCAACACAGTATTTAACATCAAATTGGCAGCGTAGCGTACTATATTCAGTTCATTCCAGTACAATTGTACTGTAGTGAAAGATTAAAATTTCAGTATCAGTAGCTGAATCTTAACATTGAAGTTCCGTAGCTTTATATGGTCTTTTGCCCTGCCGCGCCTTAGATCAATGTACCGTTTCCTGGAGACCGGTTTCGGACACGTTTACCGTGTTTATGAGAATCAAGTTTTAGCTTTTGTCTTCCGTGGTAACAAACATAAGAGGAGGAGGTCACCCAAGCTGTCCCGGTAGTCGTGCAAACAGACGGTCAGCGCGCAAATGTCGCGGAACTTGCTCATAAACGGCTTTCTAGTTGCAGTAACAGTGCTGGTAGCATGGCCGGTAAACAGCATAGGTAATACTTTGATTTTGACATTTCTGTATTTATGGATAACTGTTATATGGTCACTTGCATAGCACGTAGTTCAAATTACATTGATTGAGGAAAGAGTCGTTGCAGTATGGTTTCTCTGTTACAGTAGCAGCGCCACACGAATTTCCTTTGGTAGATGATACCTTCAAACACAAAGATGTAAGTATATGCTTCTTATAATACAAGTTCCATACAGATATCATAACGTTACGGTTTCAAACCTTAGAATGTTGGATCCTTCAGACAACCGCGTATGCCGGGTGAAATCACCAATACCCCATTACCGGTAGTGGTAATCAACGGATCTTTACCGGTTACTATCCGTAACGCTTCACTCGGATTACAAGTTCTGAACGTACCCTTACCGGTTGAAGTAGCCGCCGGATCGGTGCCGATCCGAATACAAGGTCTTCCTCTACCGACCGTCCTGGTGAACAACTCGCTGCCCGTTTTTGTTCTGAATGACTCGCTGAACGCGAATGTACTCAACAGCCCGGTACCTGTCAACTTTCCTGAGCCCCTGAGGGCGGTAGTCGAAAACAGGCCGTTACCAGTTACTTTTAACCAGCCTGTCAACGTGTTTTCATTCCAGCTAGGGAGCTACCTTCAAGGCCTTGTTGACAAGGTTTCGGTACTTAACGGTTTGTTACAGGTGAGTACGAAGAATGTATGAATGATCTTGGTGGAACACCGTACTAACTTTCATTTGGACTTTTGACCTTCGCTAACCCCTTAAGCTTGCAGTATCAACCAGTTGCTAACAATGTTCTGACGATGTTTTCAGAGTCAGTACTCGCGCCCGGTGTGCCCGACCGATTCAGATTTCGGTACCAATACAACTGCTCCTTGCAGACGAATCAGCACTCAGTGCTATTGTTTCTTCAACGGCATCCAAGTATACCATGGACTACACTGTACAATTCGCTTTGAAAACACAATTCCAGTATCTTTTTTTCTTTTAGTACAACAGAGATGAAGCAAATAACTTCTGCCTAGCCTCAGGTTTTAGTGGCTTGGTCAGCTTAGAGACCAAAGCTGAAGCGCTGGCCATGGCTGATTTGCTGAAACTTATGGGTAAATATGCATGTAAGTTTAGGTGAAAACGGTGTAACGAACTAGAAATGTTAAGGTACACAAACTGGTACGGTCTACTACACCTCGGCTATCTATATTGACGGCTTCTACTGGATGACCGTCACAATGGAACAACCCTTCGATGACACTCAAGCACTATGGGCTGCTGGTGAACCTAGCCTCGGTCCTACCGATGGATGCGTTGTTATCAATGCGGATGGCTCCTGGAGTGACACGACCTGCAGTGTGCAGCGCAACTTCATATGCGAAGTCGGCGTCCCATCCAACGCCATTGACCCGTACCTACCACCTATCGACCAGCGTACGTAATGGACAGAACGCTGACTGGCGCTTTTTTTGGAGGAGCATTTCTGTTAATGGATGTTTCCCAGTTCTATAAGTTATATTACTCAAAGCTGGAGAAAACTACTCCGGATTGTTGAAAATGTCGAAATCTATTAAAAAGTTTTCTTTAAACATTGGTTTACTGAAATAAACAAACTACTTAACTAATCATTGAAGATGTTTACCATTTCCACCAAAGTTAGGATTCAGCGAACATGTTGCTTAGCAGTCATATTATTCACAGTTAGTAATTAGCTCATAATTAAACATATGTCGTCCAAAAATCAACGTGGTGTTTATGGTAAATAAGTTTTAGATCTATTAGTAATTCATTGTACTGTTAGCAAACTTGCATATAGTAATTATACTTGCCGCTAGATGGCAGACAAACCATATGTTATTGTTTTGGATGCGTTTGCTTCGTAGGCACATTGTTAGTAAATTTATAAATTACACGGCTCAAACATACTTGTAGAAGCCACCTGATTCTGTTTAATGTTAACCAAGATAATCGGCTTTTGTACATGAGGTACATGAGGTGAGGTGGCACAGAGTGTATACTAATGATCTCGGAGACTTCCAAAGTAGCGAAGTGGAAAGCTGAAATCAACTGTGGAATTCAAGTAAGTCACAATGTTATTGCCTTCACAACTGATTCGTGACGTTTATTATCATTAAGTCTTATTACTACGTTTATTATCATTAAGTTTTATTATTTATGTGGTTCTACTCCTGCCAATTAACTGCCCTAATAGGGTTACGGAGAGGGGAATTTTGCTTGTGCTACACAGCAAGAAAGATTCGTTCTCCAGCGTTGATCTGAACCCACTACTTCCTGTTGCTGTGTAACACTGGAGCTTACCAAGACTTGCGTTGATGGTAAGTAACCTACGTAAACTGAAGACAAATTAAAAACAGTTGAGTAACACAAACCGTTTATTTACGAGCCAACACCTAGTATGCATCCAAATTAAACCCGATATGTTACCAGCAAACGAATCCTTGTAATCAAAATTAATCTGGTCCAGCTTAGACATCTAAAGGTCCTTTAAAAAATAGCGTGTCGTATGTCGCAAGTATAACATGTTGTTGCTGAAACATTAACCAGCTTGCACAGGGCGATATACCCAAGCATTTACTTTACAAACTTGTTCAAGTCAAGGTTGGGTGGAGCTTTGAAATAAATATTAATCACTGATGGCGCGTCGATATCGCAATAGCCACATGGGCGACCGCAAGTGGAGCAGGAGCCGGTGCAGCAGTTATTAGAGCAGGATCCTCCTCCATTATTGCATCCCTGGTTTTCCCCGTTGTTGCCATTGTATCTGTTGTTGTTTCCGTTGTTGTTGCCGCTGTTGCCGTTGCTGCCACTGCTGCCGCTGTTATTGCCGTTGTTGCTATTGCAGTCACTGCTGCCGCTGTTGTTGCCGTTGTTGTTGCCATTGTTTGCAACTGCTACCGTTGCTGCTGCTGTTGTTGCCACTGCTACCATTGCTGCCGCCGTTGTTGACGTTATTGTCGTTGTTGCCACTGCTGCTGTTGTTACTGAGCAGTAACAACAGCACTATTGGTGTTGTTGCCGTTGCTTCCGTTGCTGCCGTTGCTAGTGTTGTTGCTGTTACCGTTATTCTCGCTATTTCCACTGCCGCTGTTGTTACTGCTATTGGTGTTGTTCCCATTGCTTCCGTTGTTATTGCCGTTGCTGCCGTTGCTAGTGTTGTTGCTGTTGCCGTTATCCCCATCGTTGCCAGTGCTGCCGCCGTTGTTGCCACTGCTGCCGCTGTTGTTGCCATTGCTGCCGCTGTTATTGCCGTTGTTGCCGTTGTTGCTGTTATTGGTGTTGTTGCCATTGCTTCCGTTGCTGCCGTTGCTAGTGTTGTTGCTGTTGCCGTTATTCCCGCTATTTCCATTGTTGGTGTTGTTACTGCTGTTGGTGTTGTTGCCATTGCCTCCGTTTTTGTTGCTGTTGTTGCTGTTGCTGCTGTTGCTGCCATTGCTGCGGTTGTTGTTGCCAATCCACCATTTCCACGTTGTTGCAAATCCTCTGTTGTTGCTCCTGTTTCTATTCATCTTTTTCTCGTTAATTTGTTCCTTGGTTATTGCCTCGCTAGTTTCTTCGTTGTTTTCTCCGCTGTAATCTTCAGTAATATCTTGATCAGTCTGCACCTCCTTCACGTATGTCTTACTAAAAGCTTGCGTCTTACCTGAGAACAACATAAAGAGATCTTAAGAAAGTAACTAATCAGGTGTGAAAAGAACAACGTAGTTTTTATTACTTAGCTTTTAGCATATACTTCCAATTACTATGTTTTCTAGATAACATTCCATTTAGGTATTATGAAACCTAGCACTAGGCTTCTTTCGTTAGCACTCTAGGTTACTCAAGTATATAATTTTGAAATCCCCCGCATCTCAAGCATTCATTAAGACTTCCTGAACTGGCCAAGAACTGCTATACTTTGTCAGTTAGGGCTTGAAAAGCTATATTATTTTATATCCTTGACAGCTCCTCTCCTGAAGCTAATCAACTGTACTAGATCGTGAAATAGGGGTAGCAAATGGGAAAAGTTTCTGCTAAATATCTTAAAAGTTGTCTTAGTTTAACTTTTTTCTGGTCTTTGTCAGCTAGTCCTGGCTGTGATACCAAATTTTCATGAAGTTTGAGCCATTAGTTTCGCTATAGTAAAATTTCCAAAATGGATATAGATGCTGCATTTCTTGCCCTTTTTTCTGATCTCGACTGTACATTATAGGACTACATTTGTCTGCACTTTTTCGTAAGCCATGAAAGACAGAGCATATTATCATTATGGACTTACCAGAATGCTCGTCTAGAAGTTCCGATTTTGTCTGAAGTGCTCGCCCATCTTCCGGTTGTCCATCCTCTTCGGGAGAGCTTGTCTGATATTGAAATAATTTCTGTTTACAAAGCTTTCATTGTTTCCAAAATCATAAAAGTTCATTTGAATTTCATTCAAAGCTAGTCTAATAGTTAATTATTGAAATCCTTGAATAACACTACATGGCTCACACCTTCCTACAGCTGAACTTAAAAAGTCATGAAATCAGAGTATGAGTATAGCTAGCATACTCTCCTCGTGGCCGACATATAATGTTCAACTCTTTCCGATAAGTTATTTCAGCAGAGTTGAATAGGATGCGTGGGCGTTCAACATTTGTATCAACCTAATAGTTGTACTCTGTGAAGCTTTACGTTTTCAAATTTTCGTGTAAAACATGTATGGCTAGTAAACCACATGATCCTGAACTAGCGGCGCCTTATAGTTTCAGCACAGTTGAAAAGTATGAGGATCCGGCTCCCGGTGCCTTATTCATATCTGCTTTATGTTTCATCTAACTGTACTGAAGCGAATTATAACAACATTGTTTGGTCGATATGAATGTCGGAACATTATCAGCACTAGCTAAGAGATCCGTACCAGTGGCCTGCAGTCTACGAGGAGTACGATGCTTAGCAAGTATACGACGCGCAGCTTCATCTTCATCTAGAAAATTCTGATTGGTCCACTCACTAGCAATACCTTGGTTAGAATATCAGTCTCCTCCCTATGTTACCTGGATTATATGCTCTTAGTGAACGTGCTACTACAGGAATAGAGCAGTTTACTGACGTGCAACTATGCTGGTTTTCACCTCAAAAAACTGTTTTTTTTACAAACCCGCGCTTCATTCTTTCGTAAGAAAGGGTATTACCGAATTCTACAATGCCTATATCAGATCCATTGATCTTTTTCCTTGATGAATTGTATTGAATGAGTCGTTCAGACTTGCATTTGTGTGTGAACTGAACCAGAGTTGGATGCTTTTGTCAAGTTATCGATTTGCTGATATCAAATTAATCAATAATGTCCACCTCTCGAAGTTGAAATACATTGGACACGTATGTAGGATATGTTGATAGGTATGTTGTGGCCTTTCCATGTCAAACGGTCATTACAACTTCAAACATTCCATGATTCTTAGACGGTTTAGTTACAAGTAGCGGTTTAAACCCAGTGCAAAAGCCAGCAGGTTAACCAGCAGTTCATCTAGCTCTGGTTCCAGTCTGGTTGTTTTATAATGGAGGCAGGAACTACTGGAACTGCTGATATTCGCCCATGTCCAGCAGACAGATGACTATCAGTAGGTCGTTCAGCAGGTCCTCGATCTGCTGACTTTCACACGGGAAATAACAAAAAATCATCTGTATCTTCAGCGCAGCAGCAGACTGCCAATAGTGACAGATTGGAGACGTGCAATTAGCAGCGTTCTCTGCATGTTAATTACCTTGCTGCAGTCTTGCAAAGTCCTTCATTTTTCCAGCTATAAGCTGGTTCCTTCCAGGGTCACCTTTGAGTGTAAAAACAGCAGACAACTTTGAATCATTCTATGAAATTCTTGATTAAAAAAATACCGCCAAATGACTTTGGAAATTTTTAAAATTCCATTTAATGTTGGTTCCTGTAAAAATCCATCCCTGGAATTGAATAATTATAGGTGGAAAAAAAGGCCAACTGGTTTGGGTATTTTATTCTTGCCGTGCTGTTGTGATTTTATTTCGTGTAAATCTGCTGCCCGTGCAACTATGACGATGTTTTAAGGATACCGCCACAGAGGCAAAATCGAGTGCCATAGTTGCCAAGGTTTTTGATCTTTTCATGTGAAATCGATCACAGATGGTAAAATGATGCAGCTAAAAACTGACGTTTGATTGTTTCTGGATTTTTTTCCTGTAGTAGCGAGCGGTGGACTGTTCCTTTCGAAAACCGCTTTGGTTTAACGACGACGTTGCCCAAAGGTTGCTCCTAAACTGCATCCTGTTATTCACAAAGCAGTGCCCTTGTACAAACTATGCTAACGGAAATATGATTACACCATTTAAATCACAGATATAGAATATACTAGATGGATAACGGGGTATCCCAATACACGGGGACCCTGGTGGCGGACTTGAACCCTTGTCTAAACCCGGCTCCCCTCGGAGGCGGAGCCTAATCTGTATGCCAAATATGGGCTGAGGCAGCCATCTTGGTAGTGGAAGCCGCTACTAACTCGCCCACCGTTTTCAGAAGGAAGGGATCAATCTAGTTTATACTTGATCTGTGATTTAAATACTTTGCTGTAACGTTGATTTAGAGATCTTTTCTATAGATTACAATCATTTTTAGGAGCTCAGCATTCAAATAACAGGCGCGGGATGAAAATCTTACGCTATAAAATACCTGCTTTTATTAAATCTAAATTAAAATTTTAAGTTTTTCAAAAGTAATCGGAACTGGCGGTTATCCAACGCGAAAGTAACTGGCTGATAGGAACACCAATCCGAGTAGCCGGATCCGCAGACGATCATCTCGGTTTGTTTACACTTTGCACGTGTTGTTACCCACTTGTCACGTGGTGGTTGTCACAGTGCTCCACATTTTATTAACAAGGTGCTTAAACGCTTGTTACTCTTAACAGTGCCGTCAAATTCGAAACCAAATTTAAATTATTGCTTCGTATGCCGATCGAGATATTCGACGCTCGACGGTTACCTTTTCTTCGAGTAAGTTATAAATTTATTATTTAGCAACTTTTTAGACAGTTGTTCAACTTGCATAGCAATTACAGTTGTTGTTTGTTTACTTCTTCTAGGTTTCCTTGGGAACGACCTGAAATCTTTCATCTATGGATTGTCAACTTGGGATTGCAGAACAGACTGCCGCGACCCAGCTCGAGAATATGTTCGACACACTTCAGAGCGCGTGACCTGCATATTAGTGATTGGTTTGACTGTCTGCTTCCATACGCTGTTCCAGTACCGCTGGGTAATACTTATTGTAGATGTCAATATAGAGATATATGTATCTTTAAAGTAACAGTCCGTGTTTGCATTTTACAGGATTGGTCGAAAGCACTCCAGACGAAGCTTCCACTGCGAGTACTGGTGCACCAGAGCCGTCATTGTGCGACCCGACGTGTGATGCGCAGCTGGAGCGAGATCCACTGTACACTGAAGAAGAGGTCCTGCGAACTGAAACTTTAACGGTAACGATAGTGATAACAGTAAAAGTATAAGCGGAGGATATGATTTGAAATATATTTGTTTGATCAGACTGTCGAGGGGCCAGAACGTTCCGAAGCAGTTGACGCAGTAGTTAAAGAGGAGCCCGAAGAGTATACTTGTTCAAATGATTGAATCCGAACTGGACGAAACTCTGCATCGGGTGTCGCCAGGGATGCCATCCGCCGATCACGTCGATGATTCCTCGTCAGGTTTTGAGGACGGTAGCCCACGTAACGGAATGGCTACAGTGGTAAAATAACAGTTTTCTTCATAGCCATTTTTAAACCATTCATTTATTGTTACTTTAAATTTCTAGGTGCAAGAGGAAAGAAGGACTCTGAGAGTTAGAAAGTCGAACTGCAGCTACGACGATGCCGACGCTCCACGGAATGCCAAGAAGAAGATGAAGTTGCCAACGATGTCCATCGCCTACCAGATGCTGTGGAAGGAGAATAAAGCTAACCAGCAAGAAGTTCGCCGCCTTAGAGCGCAGAATATCACGTTGAGAAAGCTACTGCGTGAGTCGCTGGACAGATGTCCCACTTCCGGAAAAACAGCTATGGACCTTTTAAAATAACTCGACAAGGTAGGGTAAGTTAAGGGCAACACAATGGTGGCGTATTGTATTCTCGAGTACCGATCCACATAATGTGTGTATTTGTAATTTTATGTTTCATATGTATTTAAATAGATTGGTAGCAAGGTTGATAGCTAGGAAGACAGACAGATAGGTAGATGGATATGTGGATAATACTAGGTAAGTGTGTCTAGCATTTTTCTAGTTTCACGTTGACGGAATTCAGTAGTCCTCGGAGATAGATAGATATAAATGAGGTAAATCTAACACTCTACAATAAAAATAAAATAAAAAGCTTCATCTGAGATCACAGAGATCATAGACAGATAGATAGATAGATAGATAGATAGATAGATAGATAGATAGGTCGACAGGGAGATGGATAGCTAAATAGATAGGTGGGTAGATAGATAAATAGACAGACAGATGGACAGATTGGTAAATAGATAGGTAGGTAGATAGATAGACAAATAGATATGTAGATAGATAAATAGATAGACTGGTAAATAGATACGTAGGTAGATAGTAGATATATATAGATAGGTAGGTATATAGACAGATCAGTAGATGGGTGAGTAGGTAGTTAGATAAGTAGATAAATAGATAGACAGATAGATTGGTAAATAGATAGGTAGGCAGATAGTAGATATAGAGATAGATAGATAAACAGGTAAATTCAAGATAGAATAGACAGAAAGATAGATTGGTAAACAGATAGATAGGTAGATATATAGATAGATCAGTAGATGGGTAGGTAGGTAGATAGTAGGAAGATAAGTAGATAGATAGACAAACAGATTGGTAAATAGATAGGTAGGCAGATAGTAGATATAGTGATAGATAGTTAGATAGCTAGCTAAATAGATAGGTGAGTAGATAGATAGATAGACAGGTAAATTCAAAGATAGAATAGATAGATAGATAGGTAGATAATAGGTAGATAAATAGGTAGATAGCTGGATAGATAGATTGGCAGATAGAAAGGTAGTTAGGAAGATATACAGACAGATATATAAAAAGATAAACAGACGGGTGGATAGACAGACGTTAAGTAATTGTTATTTTACAATGTGCGTTGTTGCTTCAGCTTGCCAACACGGGACGGGGCATTGGCGTGAACGTGATTACAGCTCGTGCCTGTCAGAATCTTATGCAAAAAGGAGAACCCAGCTTTTCCACAATCAACCCGAGCCATGAAGTGGACGCTCGCTAATCCATCGTGATAGATCAGGACGTGTTAAGAGTTTTCTAAGAAGGTCGCTTAAAACAGGCCCTGACTTAATGATTCAATGACTCAATGACTCTAGAATCGCCTCCGATTACTTCTATGAGTCTTATATGTTAACCTCTTAAGTATATTACATGTGTTAATTATATTTGGTAGAAAACTGAAGTAGAAATAGAACGATACGAATAGAAGAAATCGCTATTAATTTAGCTTTGCTTAATTAGCCGGAGGACTTAGAACTCATCGAAGATTATGTACAATTCCATTCCATTGATCCAAGATGTGATACTAAATCTCGTGAGAGCAAGAATACACGTCATTGTTCCACCTTATGACCTTAAAGAAATGAACGAACTTGTTCAATCAACATTAGAGAATTTGATGGTCAATTTAATTCAAATGTTTCGTCATACGGTAAACAACACGTTTATTTAGTGTGTCCAATGGTGGTAAGTGTTAACACAGATATCTCCATAATCTCTTGACCTTCTTTAAGCTTCATCCCGGGCTCGAGAATGTGACATACGATTCAACGAGATACTTGGGTTAAAGCTTGTCTCGTTTGCTTTACGTGTTCATTCGAGCTGAAGAGAAACAGAGGGTATTTAGTAATTCTAATTAATTTAACTTATTATTTAATCTATTTATTCTCGGACCCAGCCAGCGTGACCGTCCCGAAGAAGAGGAAACCAGCTCCGCAGTGTTGACCATTCCATCTTCAGACGTCTTAATATTACTTTTAACTTGTTGTGTCTTACTTGTCAACTTGTTGTTGTCGATAAAAGAGAAATACAATATCAAAGAAGACGACTCAATATCTTCGTGACCTTACAACCAATTCTATGTTGAGCAAAAATAAAACTTAAAACAGGCATTAAAGTTGAATTTCTTAAGGTCTTCCTACAATTCACCCCAAAGAGGTTGGCCTCTTGGCTATCAGACGATATTCAAATCATAAGCTTAATATTCGTATTAATTCAACACCAGAATGAGAAGACACCATTAGGAAATGTTCCTATGAATAAAAATACGATGAAATTAAAATTAAAGTTGAAATGTTAAATTGGAATCAAGTAGGGAGGTGAAGATACGGTAGAAGTATTTTGCAGGGTCTTTCGAGCTGTCCTGCTGGTGTAGCGGTTAAGGTGGTCGTCACTTGGAGCGGTGGATCTGGAGACTGGCGAGCGGTGGGAGCGTAGGTTCGAGTCACGGTGGCCGAAACTCTTCATTTCTTTCCTTTCGATATTTCCTCTCAACCTTGTTTCTTCCTTCCCGACACCGTGACACCAGCAGTTCCGCAGTTCCCGGGTAAAAACGACAGCTCACCTTTTTTTGGTTAATTCAATTAAAGTTAATTAGGAAGATTAACGTAACCCTCTGACGTTAATATCTTATTTTGTATTCGTTTATATTATATCTATGTTATTTAACAATTTGTATTTTTCTTTCTCGGACAAAATCAACAGCTATAACATTAAAAGCCAACTTTTAATTTTTCAGAATTTAAGTTAACATGTCGAACTGAGTCTTCTTCCGTTGAAAGGGCAGCTGGAACAACACCAACAACGTCTACGGTCAGGACCTGGAATAAGAATTCAAAACAGTACAAGAGTTAATTGAGATTATATTGACTCTAATGACTGTGTAATGAGCTAATGACAATAGTAACATGTAGGTATATTTTAACGGCCACAGAAAGACGAGACTTTTTTTAACCAATTAAAATGATTCATTCAATTTTCAAGCCAATACTGGTACTTCAAAGTTAAACATGAAATTAAAAATTATTCTTCAAAATAAATTCAAATCTCTTATTACACAACATTAAACTTTGATTACCGTGTAAACCGAGTGAATGTTCGGAACGGCGGGCGACATCCCGTTCGTCGCAGAGACGAAACTCTGTGCCGCCAACGGTGGCGCCCTGCTCCGCCATTCGGTCGCCATTCCCATAGAAAGCGTTTCTTACTTTTGACACTCACAAACGACGGTTTTCAGACTACATGTCGGATTTCGTCGCCGTGATCGCAGTGCAGCGTGGGCACAACCTAAGAATAAACGAAAACAGATTAACTTAACTGTCTGAAATTTATCCAATTAACTAGTATTGTATTTAGTTTTGTATTTTAACGAAATGACTAAAAAAACGCTGCCACGTCACACAGGTCTCTCATCAAGAGTTAGTTCCAACCCAAATACAATACAATGCAGTCTGATACGACAGCTGCTGCGCTTAACTGGAACGATATAAAACAACCAAATAATTCAAATTTTACTTGAATCTGTGAAATTTAACTTAAATTTTAAGTCGAATACCATTCAAACTGCTGTGATTAGTAAATATTTAATACCGGAAAAATCCAACTTACTGTTAAACCGTGCAGTAATGAACAACAAACGTCAAAATCAGCTGATTTACCATTTTTAATTGAAAATAGTTCAGAATTCTGCCACTAGATGGCGTTGTTTCTGAACTATTTGTTTTGCCCGTCTGTTTTGACAAGAATGAAGGAGGTGAGTGAGGTGAATAAGTTGATTTATATTTGTTGTAACAAACAGCCACAGCTTCCGTATACTAACATGAGATTAAATTTATAGTATCTATGAGTTGTGAGTTATGTCATTCATTGCCTGCCCTTGTGTTGTTAACTTTCTGCCATATAATTAAGTTCAACGTCCATTGATCACGCTTTTCGTTTACTAAATTACGTATTTTATATTCTTTGGTTAGTTTATTAAAGTTGAATTTGTCTGTGTACCCTAGGCTACTTGAACGATGTTTCTTCGTCGTCACGACTGCTGTGGGTGCTTCTGACGTTCAACTCGCAGCTCGTTTTAACGCGACGGAATGTGAAACAAGACCGTCATGGCGAGAATGCCTTCCTGATGACAAACTAGGGCAGTGCTGTATGAGTTATGAAAACGTCGGAACTGTGAGTGGGATGCTGCCCTCGTATTGGAGGTCGCGATTTGTTTGTGTGGTAACAGTTAATTACGTTGTGTATATTTTTTAAATTCCATTACTTATTATCATTTTCCCTTTTAATCCAATTTATTTTTATCATCTTCTTTATTCTGTCGAGCTATTACTATTTTGCATTTTTGAATTCAGAAGTAAATTTCAGTGTTTGTTTTGTTAATGTGACGTGTAATTATAACAGAACATAAATCAGAAATAATAATATAATAAATCATAAATGTTGATTATATTTTAATGTATCCATCCAAATTAATTCAATCACTTGTCGTATATTTCCAGGTCGTGGCCGTTGAGGATGTCGGGAACGGGATTGCGGTTCAACGGAACAAGATCCAAATTGCTGCGTTATGTAACACAAACTATAAATTTTAATTTCAACCGTAATATTGATCTTAAACACCGATATTGACGATTTTACGTGTGCGAGATTAAAAATACACGTTGTTAATTAAGAGATAATACATAACGATACATAACGAATTAATTTTAAACGTCAGAGGGTTTAATGCAGTTTTTCTGGATTTCTTATTTGAAGGTTAAATAAAAAGTAGCTGTCGTTTTTACCCGAGAACTGCTGGTGTCACGGTGTCGGGAAGGAAGAAACAAGGTTGAGAGGAAATATCGAAAGGAAAGAAATGAAGAGTTTCGGCCACCGTGACTCGAACCTACGCTCCCATCGCTCGCCAGTCTCCAGATCCACCGCTCCAAGTGACGACCACCTTAACCGCTACGCCAGCAGGACAGCTCGAAAGACCCTGCAAAATACTTCTACTGAATCTTATCTCGCGTTTACTTACTAAAATCTGATCAACTTTAAATTGGTTATTTTACTTATATTAGTATGATAAAGACTTTCTGTCGATAACTTTTTATTGTTCGTCCATTAATTTACTGTATTTTTTTACTCGTGAATGCAGTTATATTAGACCAAGTTCAAGGAAATTATCAACTTAAATTTAGTATTACTAACTAACTCGTCGTACTCACTTTGAAGTCTTCATGAACATTTTCGGTTTACACATGTTTACACTTTGATTGTATTTCTGATATTCACTAATGAACAGACACCAAAGACACCATCGTGATATACTAAGCATTACTATTTTATACACAATTACGTAAGAATGTAAACGACCATGTCTGAAAACTGTTAATGGACAAAGTTCAAGTTCATGTTAATACTGAATCATCTGCATAGAAACGAACGGCTGATGATACGGCGGCAAAACGAGATGTAAAGACTGACGGTGCCGTTTCCATTGTATGGCTGCAGTCTACGTTGTTTGGTTCTTCTGTCAGCGGTTAGCACGAGCGTGAGCGTATAGGTCAGTGTTCTGTTACATGAGTGTGAAGGGACGAGAAGTTGGAAGGAGCGGGTTCAGCGCTACTTTTACATTATACCGCAATTACATACCGACCGTATGAAGTCATGGTAATTCAAGTTACTTGAAAGTGATGGCTGTTAAGTCATTGATTACTGTGTGGTGTAAGGAACGGTTGTCCGGACGCTGCGTGGTTGAACGGTCCTACGAGTCAGCCGGTGCATATGCAGTCACACATCACTCTAACCAACCTGAGGTGAATAGCGTCTACGCAGTTGAATTTAGGCTCAGGGGTCCAACATTACAACAGTAACTTTCTCTGATCTTCGTTGGTATGTAGCAGACAATAATATCTGATTTACACGCAAACGTGTAAATTGAGAAAAAACACCGACTGGACTGGACTCGTATGATTCACAGATGCGTAATGACTTACGTAATTCTATGTGGATAATTGATAAACCTGACTTTAGAGGCTACTATATTACTCTTGTAATCTAAGTGGGCTAATTAAGTAGCACTGTAAATTGCTGTGTAAAAACAAGAAAAGCAAGCTATAGCATATGTATAGTTACCATATCTTAAACTTGGCTAATTAATTTTCAAATGACTTTCTTCTTTAGTTTATTACGCGGATCTGCTACTTACACTGCGTACTTAACCGTAACCGCACAGAATTAAACAATAAGATTTAGTTGGAGACGTGAACTTAAAATCAAGTCCTATGAATCTCCATTTAAGAGTTTGAGGAGTTTGTTTACAAAGTCTTGAAGGTACTGCTAAACAGCAGACTACGAAATCTCGAAACGGTGCGCTTTGCGTGAAACAAATTTAAGCTTTTAATTGTTTGTTGTAATTGATCAAGCTAAATTAGTACTGCATATTGCATACAACCTAATTGACTTAATTAAAAACTAAGAAACGTTTGTTTTCTCATCTAATGATAAATAATAACGCGCCAGAGTAGGAAAAATCGAAAAAAATATATTGGAACGCAAAATTGGCATGTCAAAACCCACAGCAATAATACGCTCGCAGGAAAGGAATGATCGCAATGGGGAAAAAAGCATTAGACAAAAAAAAACACGAAGAATTTTAAAAAAATAGCGGCCAAAACCAGTGGCACTGCGCACTCCACACAAGTTCAAAGTCTATATTCCCGACGGAAGATGAAATCCCCGAAGTTTTGTCACAGGAAAATTGCCAATCTAATCAAGGTTGTCAAAGATACAAGTTTCACAGAAAAAATAAATTCAAAGGAAACCGGCACGCGTGTTTTTTTTTTCGTATCAAAAATAATTTATGAAGGAAAATTTTTCTAGGGCCTTCACCACATGTCCACCGAAATTTGACTGTCGTCATCACCAGAATGCCTGTTAAACAAAAATATCTAATGAGTACGATATGCTTTATTCTGTCTATCTATCTCTTTACCGTTACATCTATCTTTCTATCTGCATACTGGTATCGCCTATCTATCTGTCTATGTATTTGTTTACCTATCGATCTATTGGTCAATTTGTCTGTCCAACTACCTACCTATCCATATGTCTATCAATGTATATCTACTTTTCTATCTGTATATTTACTAGTCTAGCTGTCTATCTATTTACCCAACTTGTCTGTCCAACTATCTACCTTTCGATATGTCTATCAATCTATCTATCCACTTGTCAAACTATCAAACTATCTGTATGCCTATCAATGTGTCTATGTATCTACATAGATACATTTATACATATTATCAAACTATCTACTGACCGTCTACTCTCTTCTCCTACCAACTCATTTATCTATCCATAAATGTATATACTTATCAATCAACTCAACCACTTTATCAATCTATTTATCTGTCTATGTACCTTCTAGTAAATTATCTATCTATCTACCTGCTATCTATCTTTAGACATAAAAGTTAAAATCAATCATTGGTGGATGTAATGAATACCTATTAGTATGAGCAGCTTCTTCAATGGCGCTAATCCTCGCCGATATGCTGTGGATCACATCGTCGCTGGTGTCGCTGTCTCCAGAGATCTTCCTCACGGGTGTCGAGGATCCAGAGATGGACGACGATGAATTCCGGGCGCGAGAACTATGACTCATCTGAGAGCCAGCTCGACTCATGCGCGAATTATGGAACTGACGCTGGAAGTCGGCCGCTGTGGGAACCACCACGGTGCCGACCCTCTCGATCTCTTCCTCGCCGTCACTCTGCGAAGAAGCCGAACTCCATGTCTGTCAACAATTACTCAATTTAAACCTTAACTTTCAATGTATGAATTAACAAGCTAGTGCAGATCAACTATCCACGAGTTAGTTAGATAGCTAGTTGGAGCAGAAGCGAAGTAGGTAAATTGGTAAAGATTTCAGTCGCAAGTACCGATTGGCTGCCAAGTTTCGGAGCAATGTCTTCATTATTGGCTTCGGCCAGCGTTTCCAGCTGGAATTGTTCCGTTGATGCAGTTGTCACGGAAGCAGACGACGGGTGAAGGGTGCTTCCAAAATTGACCGATTTGGTCGACCTGCGGGACTCGCTGCGGGACGGGGAAACCATGATTCTGTGATGTGGATATCTAAAGTGGAAAAACACGTGTTAAATATTGCATTTACATCAAGTTAACAGTTTTTAATGTATACCTCCAAGGACTTTTAGGCGGGTCCATTTCCAGCGCGGGGTTGTCAAAACCAAACTTGGTGTCGCTCGACTCGCTCTTCTTCGACAGACGACGGAAGATCTTGGAACTGAAGCTTCCAATGGCCGAGCCGGGCTCCTCAAGTTTGGGTTTGTGCTTTTGGTCGTGGCTCTCCTCAATGATGATGTGACGGTCGTAGGGAGTGCCGTAATCGATTTCCAGGATGGTCGAAAACTTGTTGGGGTAAAGGCATTCCATGACGGATACTGCGATACCGGCTGCGATGCATATCAAGCCTGTAATAAATCAGTAAGTAATCGTTTCTAGTTAATTGACCAATATATTTCGCTGTTTACCTGCTGCTAACACAAGCCAGTAGGTCCAACCAAAGGAGAAAACCAGCGCAACGGATTCAAACCGGATGACTAACGCCCGGTTGGGGATGCACAAGTAATATATGATGTTTGACGTTATCATAAGAGATCCCGTCGTCAGCATCGCGTAGGCACCATAACGAGGTACTGCTACCAGGAAGATGTTCATTAAGAACCAAGAGGCAAACGCAGACCTATTTCAAAATATGAAAAAAGAAATGACTAAGAGTTCATTTGTTCACTTTAGAATTCAATGTTACCAAAGGGCAATGCAGGTGTAATAACCGGCGTTCCTGTATCTCCTTCCCCAGGAGAATCCTTCCTCGTCGAGACTAAGGTACTCGGTTACTGTCAGGATCGGGTACGGAAGACCTTTCCTCAGAGCTTCCTGGTACTCGTGCTGCATGTCGTCGGGCCTGTGCCAGCAGAAACGCTCGTTGAAGTCTATGCGCTCGGTCCGGTTGTTCATCGGAACAGCTGCGATCGAATTAAAAGTTAACCATTTTACAAATAATGATGATTAGAAACGGTGAAGAATAATTACAGCGCAGTGTAACGTTGACCGAGTTGAGACCGATGTGGACGCCCAGGTTAGCGAGGATCTTCTCAGAAGAAAAGGAACGATAGGCGCTGGTGATCTGCTTGTCAGCCACGTGCCAGTTGGATCCAAAGTTTCCAGCTGAAAATCAAATTCAAAGATCTTATACCGAGTTCAGGCCACATGTTGAAGCAAAGACCACTGGCATGTTGATAAACAATGATCTTAACGCCACCTAACAACCAATCGTTCAACTAAGTTTGTAAATAACATGAACGACTATTATCATTAGCGTAATTTATGAATGTATCATAGTAGTATAGTATTAAAGCTGCTAATTTAGTTAATTGAATTAAGTTGGATGAGGTTAATGTAAGTAGAATGTTTCAGAAGTATTTGTTTTGAAGAAATTCCTCTGGAAAGATTTGAACTTGAAAAACTTCGCCCTTGTTTTGTCCAACAGCAAATCGTGGAGAACAGGCTCTTAACCCCGCAAGGTCAATGGCATAAGAGCTCATGATGATGACACATCAGTAGGCATTTCCCTTTCATCTACTCTCCTAACCACACAAGTCAAGAGAGGGTTTTGCTGTTGAGGGGGTGAAAAACAAGTTTGCCTCGGTTACCTTGAATAAGACAGGGAAAAGAAATTCCATCCCTGCCAAGGTCTCTTAAGGCCGCCATATACCTGTTCCTCATTGATCAAACTCACGTGTGACCTTTCAAGGTCGCTCTAGGTCTTTAACCCTTTCCGCCTTTAGGTCATACAACTTTTTACAACTGCACGTACAGCGATTTCAAATTCGGACATTGGATGGACTGGGGATATTCATAAAGAGCGCCAGTGGTTACGTCATAAGAAGGTGAGCTTTTTAAGGTCAGCAACGGACAAGGATTTCCCGATGACGTCGTGGGTCTATAAATGGCATCCCCTATGACGTCACTATCATGTGATTGGGCAGTTATGACGTCATAGTTGTACGGAGTTGAGAAATGGACATTAAGAATCACAAATGACTTACCAACAATGACTGCTCCCACGAAGAGGCTTAAGGTGACACTGGTGAACGTCGTTAGCCGCTGGATTAAAAAATATTTAGTTTTAAATTCTAGCTCATCTATTATATTTTATTTAAGACAATTAGATTTGAAATTTGTAATTAGTAAACATAGTTTACCTCTTTTCTGATACCGGGAAAGATGATGAGAAAAGCAACGAAAAGAGTGATGAAAACGACGCACAGCGTAATGGTAGGCACATCACCGGTGACGGCCGTTCGGTTGGCGTGATCGTAGAGCGTCGGTCCGCCGTCGTGGCGGAAAGCGTCGAACCAGCCTTTCATTGTTTACTTCTTATGATGAAAACAGCTTTAAAGTCCTGTCAAACAATCACAAAAATTAACTATCTTATTAATCACCTTATTATTTCAAGAGTAGAATTGCCTAACAAGGAATTAAGTGAAATCAAATTAAAGATGTCTATTGGGATTCTGATTAGCCGGGTTCGCGGGGATTGTCCGCTGGAAATATTCCTGGAACTATTGCATTTAGGAAACGTTTACAGAGCCTACGTGAGATGTGTGTGCAAACCCGCGCTTTCTCCATTTTCACCGGAATGACCACTTGGAATGTCAATTTGGGATAAACAAACTTTGAAATCCCCTAGAAATCGTGGGGAAAGCTCTGGAAAAAGCAACTTGACCTTAAATGTTACTTTCAGTGTTCAATAAGAGTCGCTCGCCGTTATGTAACCCTATGACCAGCGACTGATACCAAAGACGGGAGTTTTCTTATGTTTCTTTAATAAAAAAACTGTTGGTAAGCTATTTCATTCTAAAGGTCGCTCGTCAATGTGAAACTCCTTTTAGGAGCGACTGATACCAAAGACGGGCGTCATTAACCGGAATTTGTTAACTGGAGTCGCTCGCCCTTATTCAATTCCCTTAAGAGCGACTGATACCAAAGGCGGTCCATTTTTTACTTGATCCTATAAGAAGACCTTGGATACTAAATAGTGAATCCTTGTCTTAAAAGTCGCTCGCCCTTATGAAATCCCCTTAAGAGCGACTGATACCAAAGACTGCACTATATTAATGTTTTCCTCGACAATTTCCATCGTACAGGTCGCTCGCTCGTAAGGAACACCATTGCGAGCGACCGATACCGAAGACATTAATAATTATATATTTAAAAAATTACAAAAAATCTACATTCGTAAAAATGAGAGACTTGCTGAGTTTTCAACTTTAAAAATTATCCGAAAATTGAGTTTAAATCAAAATTAATGACCTGAATAGACTGTGAACCTCTTCTGGTGTTTGCTATTCAGCACATGTAGCATCTCCTCTTCTCCGGGCAGCGTAAATTGAATCAACAGTCTTAACACCGGAATTGAGGCCACAAAACTGAAATCGAAAAACCGTCTATTCTTGGCCAAAGAGAGGGAAACTATCAGCGGAGAAAAGAGAGAGTTGCTTCGCCTGGCACTGTCCAACAAAGACTGGACAACTTCGTGGCGCTAACCACCGACTTCCCACATTTCTTACTCCATTGAAAGAACGGGCTGAAGTATCAACACAGCCATCATCACTTTATAAAAATAATTAATCGGAAAAGTCGCCACGTGAACTAAGATCCCCTTTAGAGCGACTGATACCGAAGACGGGGTGGTACAAGAACTAGTTCCAAAAATCGACCAAAATCAAGCAAGAATCCTACGAATCTCAAAGAATCTTGACCTAAAATTTTGCAAACTTCTGTGACGGAATTTCCCCCAGTCCAGTTGAATTTTGTCCAGTAAATAGTGCGAAACGGTCGATTAAAACCCTAACTTGAAACGTAATAGCAATTAACTTTAACTTGAATTGAATATTCAATTGAAGAGTGACGTTATCATTGAAGGTGTAACTCGGTGTTAAATTGAGGTTTTGCTGAAAGGAAAACTGTTTCAAAGTTAAAAAGGAGAGAAAGGAAAATTGAGGTTTCTCGCTTGGCTGATGCAGCACGTCGCTTACCGACGCCGGCTGGATAATGCCCCGTATTGTTTGATGCTACGTCAATCGACGTCAATTGACGCCGAGACGGGTAAAGTGTATCTCACGTCGGCCATAAGCGTTTAACTTAACCCAAAATTCGCTTCGAGATATTTGCGATTGCTTAAAAGAAGGGGCGGTACGTCGATTGACGTCAATTGATATCGATCTAAATTGAAGAATCGAGTCAAACTGACGCAAGATGGGTTGAACCGCTGGAAAATCTACTGAAGGCGAACCACGTGTGTCAAATTTGGACGTGTGTGTCGCCATAACTGGGTGGTTCTGTTTACACACAAAAGTGAAAAATCATCACACAAACCTACAGCAACTTTCGATTTCCAAAGACCATCCGTCCGTTTAAAGCGTAATAACCTAATTAAGTTAATTAAGTAAACAGTCCTGGATAATATAATAACCGAATCGTTGAGTCTTCGTTAAAGAATCTCTAAGAATCCAAAGGAATCCTGAAATTTAGGAAGGATTCTTTGAAAATTGTTGAATATATTGAAGAATCCGTGAGAATCTCAAGAAACCCTGAACATTTGCTGATGAACCTTTGACGATTCTTGGATGGTAATTAAGGAATCTTGGTAAAGTGGGCGAAAGAATCCTTGGAAACCTAAGTTAACTTTCAAGAATCGTTATGAGAATCTCAGAGAATCTTAAGGAATCTTGAATATTTATTATATACTTGAATGTTTGAACAACCCTAGAATGCAATTTAAGATTCTTGGAAAAGGTGGTACAAAGAATCTCAACGAATCTCGGAAGAATCTATCCAAACCTCAGTGTAAAGTATCAGGACTGATTCTCTAAGAATCTTAGAGAATCATACAGGAATCTGTGAAGAATCCACGAAAGCATTTGTTCAGGAATCTTTAAGAATCTTCGTGGAAATCTCCAAGAATCTTGGCTATTCTATCACGAATCTTTCAAGAATCTTGCCAAATCCCCAAGAATCTCGGGGAAATCTTTGTTAAATCTTTCAGTTAAACCCTCTTTTTGGATGGTTTATCCCTTCACGGTTGGTTAGATATTACCAAAGTAATAAAAGCTGATTATCATGGAAAAAGTGGGCTAATCCCAGCGAGGATTATACAACATTCCCTGTAATTGCCTAGAAAGTCCTAGTGAAATTAAACCTATAGATATAACGACCTTTAGATAGTCTTTCCCTCTGGAGATGTTCCGCTGGAACCAGAGGCCCTCAACCTGGAGGGCTTCTTCTGTTATTCTGAAGGGAAAGTTTTTCAAACCGACAGAATTATAAAATTCATTCAAATGTTTCATAAAATTCAAACAGAATTTTTTTTTTTAAATGTAGAAACTTAATTAGTGGGAATGAGACAATTTAAGATGGAAATTGTGACTGATAAGGAATTATATATTTCTCCTACTTTAGAATTTTATTTCAGCATAACTAATAACCCGATTTAAATGAAACTTTACTGGTATACAAAGTACTGTCAATTCTACGTTCGGTATTTTTTGGGTTGTTATATCTGTGAAAACTAGGGCGCCATAAGCGATCAACTTTTCCCCAGCAAGAACCATTTTTTATTGCCCCAAGACCGGTGCGTATAATTATAATGTAAATACCGATATCGTAATAATCAGATGTTTAATTAAGTTAACTAGTTACAGAGGTAACCAGAACCAGGCCAGTGTACCTGTTCGTATAATTTTAAGATTCCCGGGTCTCTAACGTAGTTGTTCATAGAATCAATTCACCAGATCACAATATACCATCTATCTGTCTATCTATCTGTCTATCTATCTATCTATATATATATATATATCTTATCAATACATCTGTTCGTCAAACTATCTGTTGGTCTACCTATCTCTCTACCTGCTGATCTATACCTATTGATCCACCTACCTATCTGTCTATCTATCTATCTATCTATCAATCTATCTATCCATCAATCAATCAATCTATCTATCTATCTATCTATATATGTATGTATCTATGTATCTATGTATCTATCTAACTATCTATTTATCAATCTGTCATATATCTGTCTATCTATCTATCTAACTATCTATTTATCAATCTGTCTTATCTGTTTGCCTATTTATCTATTTGCCTGTCTATCTATCTAAATACCTATTTATCAATCTGTCTTATCTATTTGCCTATCTATCTATTTACCTGTCTATCTATCTATCTGTCTATCTATCTATATGTCTATCCATCTATATGTCTATCTGTCCATCTATCTGTCTATCTATCTATCTATCTATCTATCCATCTATCTATCCATCTATCTATGTATCTGTCCATATATCTATTGGAGAAATAATTTAGAATGTATTTAATTTTTTTAGGAAAAGAAGCGCTTGAGGAGTCTAGAAAGCGAAATTGACGTATACCAGCCGTATGTACCTTCTTCTCTCTATTGCATTGGGGGTTACGTAACTGGATCGACAGAGAGATAACCGCAGACGAAAGTGAAACTGTTCTCTTCTGGCACCACCACCCCTGGAGGATTCTGCAATAACCGTTTCACTTTTCGTTTGCCTCCTGGCTGTCTATCTATCTATCTAGCACCACTCGAGAAACATAGTGTACATCTGTCCTCTCTCTCTTTTTACGTCTTTTAAAAAAATTGCAGTGAAAATGTTTATTGCGCAACACGGATGGCGCAACACTCAACTCATTAGCTAGTCATGAGATATTTCAAACAATTAAGTTAATTATAAAAGCAGATATAATAGCATATTAACTACCATAATGTTATGATATCGTACTTGCCGATATTTACAAAACTAAATGATAAGTTTTATCACTACTAATTTAATTTTAAGGTGATGGTACATTTTTTAAAAATCGGCTAATTAATGACCATATTATTTAATTCATTAAAATACTAATTAATTTCGTAATTTCTTAATGGAATTTTTGAACTCGGTTGAAATTAACTTTAGCAACTTCAATCTAACTACATCAAGTTAATTAAGACTACTTACTTCCAAATCTCCTAACTTAACAATCTGATTCTAAACCCATTTACTGTCTTGTACTTAATCCTGGTCAATGTTTCACTTGACTCGCATCCTCAACAACGACATAATAATTAAGAGTACTTACTTTTAAACTGAATAGGTTCAGGTTGATGTGCTCGATTTCTTTCAGTAATCCACTTGTTGAACACCGTCCAGCTATTAGCCAAGAGTTTGACGGTCAGTTGTCAGGCTGGAGTCAGTACGAGGGACACCTGGTCGATGGCAGTGCCAGACAGAAACTGAGAATGGAACGCGTTGCAGCGGCTGGTAATATTTGGCTGGCCACCAGGCAAGGATATGGGGAAACACCTTGATGGTCTCTCCCTTGGCCACAAGGTCATCCTTGTCCTTCGCCTTCTTGCCTTGGCTTGCTCGCACTTACCCAAACTGCCCCTCCAGCGTGCTCTCGACCCTCGGAAACCTCCTCCATGGTCACTTCTCGGTGGGCCAAACATTCCAAACCGTATAATCCTATTGAAGACAATGTTTCCGAAATAATAAAAACCAAAAATTATTGAAGACCCAATTGCACGTGTAATAGAAAAGCTCATTTTGGGACTGAATATTATTATTGAATTCAGTTTCCTTTGTTGTAGCATGAACGAGTGGAGTTGAATTCATTCGGTAATACTTTCATATAAAGTTTCGTTGTTCTAATTTGGTTTGCTTTGTTAGGAATGAACAAGAAAACCGTTTGGTGATTTTCGGTGAGCTTTTCGGACCCCAAATGGACCGTTTCACGTGGTTAGATTTCCTTAAAGGGACCCAAGGTCACGTGTTTTTCTCTTTCCCTACTCTTTGAATTTTGACTTTATTATCTTCCCGTTTTTAGTTTGAAATAAAAAAAAATGGTAAAATTTGTTCCAGAAGTGAGCAGCAGGTATAAAATTAAAAATGAGAGCGCGCTTTTTTTCTGTTTCCCTCGTGTTCCGTGTCGCGCCCTGAAAAATCCCTGTGGGCCTATTGTCATATTCAGATGTTTAAACTCGAGTTGTCTTGGTTAAGACTGTTTTGTTTGTTGGTCGACGGTTTTTGGACCGGGCGGACCCGCTCCAAGGCTCGCGGTAAATTGCGAACCTGAGCGAAATCAGGTAAGCCACAGCGACGTATGGGGGGTTAGGTATGCAGCAGCGGATAGGAAGTCTGCGCTTTCCCTTTCGTTTCTGCATGACAAGGAGTAGGAACAAGCAAAGAGATGGTGAACGAACAAGCAAACTAGCCAACAAAGAAACTAGCAAACGAACTGTTTAGAAAAGGTTCCAAAGATTCTGGATCAAGAACGGAAGCAAAGGAGCAGAAACAAACGAACAAACAAGGTGACAAACAAACACTGAACAAATGAATAGAGAAGGAGGCTGATATCTAACAAGCGATCGAACAAGCAAACGAACGAATTAAACAACGAAGAAATTTTAAGAAACGAACAAAGGGACAGAAACAAACAAACCAACGAACAAACAAAGTGACAAACAAACAACAAACAAATGAATAAACAAGGAGAGCTGTATCTAACAAACAATCGAAAATGCGAACGAACAAACAAACAGTGATAAATTATAATAAACACTAAAAAAAACAACGAACAAACAAAGCGACCAACAACCAACAAAGGAATAAACAGCCAAAAATTAAGAGCTTCATAAATGAAAAGAACCTTAGAAACGAACAAACAAAAACAAACAAACGCACGAACAAACAAATACCCCTGATCCAAAATCAATGAAGAATGAATAAACAAAGAGACTAATATCTACCAAGTGATCAAACAGACGAACATACGAACAAGCAAATACACAATGAAACGGACGAACGAACAAACAAAATGGACTAGCATATCAAGATACAACCAACAAACAACGGGAACAACCGAAAACGTGACAATTAATACACACAGCCAGCAAACAAACAAAATATTTAACAAAGTAACCAACCAAAACTAAACAAACCCAAGAAAGGGCCAACAAACAATCCGTTCAACAAACAACCATTTATGAAACGAAAAGAAACAGACATCAACACGTCCGTGAAAAGAACAAGCAAATATAATTTGATGAATGAACAAGCATATTGCCCGACTGCAGGAACAAACAAACTGGTGGAATGAAGAAAGCAACAACTTAAGAACCAAAACGGCAAAAAAACAGAAGTCATAATGATCAAACAAAAATTTAATTGAATAAGCAAGCAAAGATATACGAACAAAGAAAAATAAAAAATTGATAACCAAACAAACAAACGAAGGCACGGAGAAAAAAATTATATAAACACCTCAAACAACCACAATAAAGACGACAAACAACCAAATATGGAACATACAAAAGGTAACGGGATTCTATCACGTCAAACTACCATCCATCGAACGGAGATCACAACAACAAACAACTGCAGCGAGGTCAACGACCCGCGAAGATCGCAATCGAACAAACAAACACACACTCGGATGTTATTATGATTGCAAAGGAACAAGCAATCAAAGAACTACCGAAACAAACAAGTACCACCCAAACAAGGAACAAGCAGATCAGTCAAACAAACAAGCCTCCAGCCAACTAACAAACAATACCAAAGCCATCAAACAAGCACCTTGTGCAAACAAATTAACTGCAAACAACCAAAAGTACCAGACAAACAAGCATGAAAGAGGCATCCAGCAAACTAACAAACAACCAAAACCTGTAAAACATATTCAATCATTCACTTAAACAAACAAACAAACAAGACTTATAGATGATCGTCAACAACGATACAATCAATCAAACAAGTAAACGAACAAACAATTCACAAAAACATCCAGCAAACTTTCAAACAACCAAATCCTGAAACAATGCAAACTTCCACTTGCAAAAACAATCAAAACCATAGAACTAACAGCCAAAAAAAGCTCACTAGCTAATCAACCAATCAAACAACCAGTACTGTCAGTCAAACAAACAAAGTTCCTAACTAACAGACACTGAAAACCTGCAAACCATCCAACCATCAAACAAACAAGCAACTAAAATATTCTAACTCAAACAAACAAACAATCAAACAGCCAAAACTACCAATCATGTAAGCATACAGTTCCTTAAATCAAGCATCTGACAAACCAACAAACAACCAAAACTTGTAAGCAATGTAAACAGCCACCTGTACAAACAACCAAAACCATCAGACTAACAAACCCCAAAAACAAACAAACAAAATAATCAGCCCACACAGCTACCAAAACTATCAAACAAACATTCTAACTGACAAACATAAAAAACCTGCAAACAATCCAAATCATCCAACAAACAAACCGAAACCATCACACAAGCAAACAAACAACCAAAAGCTACAAGCAATTCGCGAACTAACTAGCACAAACAACCAAAATAATCACACAAACAAACAAAGCAGCAAACTAACAAACAACCAAAATCTGCAAACAATCCATATACCCACCTTCACAAACAACCAAAACCACCAAACAAACAAACAACATCAGCAAACACTGAAAAAAACATTCCCGAGCCAAATAGCCTCACCTGGGTAAAACGGAAATGCCTCGGACGATTACCGAAAGAATCCCCGTTTTACCATTTGTTAATCATTCGACCTTTTCCATCAGGTTATTTTCAGTATTGCGCAAGCAGCCCACCAGCCACAAAATTCCCGCGGCTCGACATCCACTGCAACAACAAAAACAACAAACAACAACACCTGCATCCATAACCACCATTAAATTCATTATTTTAATTTCAATCTTACCCATTAAGAATCTTGATTAGAATCTTGACGAGAATCTGGAAGAACCTTGAAACGACCTTGAGAACATCCGGCTATACGTACGACGGGGCGGGGGCGGGCGGGTGGTAGGGTCATCGGTCATCTCCTAAGGTCAGTACTCCACGGAACACCTGAGTGTCAAACCTTAGGTTACAGAGACTTCTTAAGTGATTAACAGAGTGATTAACACAGCTGAAAAGTCGGTAAAAATTATTTTTTTGTCAAAAAAAATCACTCAAGCTGAAGAAATGAAGAAACCTGCTGCTGAATTCCTCGTTGAAAAATGACCTTGATGTTCCCAATGAGAGCTTTGCTGCTTGCAACAAGGCGCCGGTGTAACTTTAACGTCACACACAAACACACCCAGAATTGGGGCCAAGGTGGACCGCTCTGGGAGCAACTCCAGTTCCTCAACTTGTATTTCTAGCCAACAGAAAAAAAGCACACCAAAAAGTAGCTATAAGAAAATTACAACGAGTACTTACGTCAAACAGTAAAACTTAAACACATATGATTTATAACTACACTTAACTGTAACTGGTTTTGAAAAATAATTATCAAACAATGTAAGGTTCGTTTACAACGATGAGTTAGCACGAATAACTGCTATAGTTTACAGTATAACGTGATATTCATTAAAGAGAGGGTTTCCCGGGTTGAAGTTGGAAAAACAGGATTCGTGAATAACGTGGGTGGCTTTTTTCCCCCCGACAATTTTTAGCCGGCAAAAGACCGGACAAAACCCGGATGTTGAACGGACCTAAGAGCCGTTACAGTTCTTATCTTTGTTTCAGATTTCCCAAAACTGAAATTTTTTTCCGGAATGATTCTTGAATAGGAATCTTTCCATATAGTTTGGAGTTCAAATAAAAAACGAAGTAGGTGCCGTAAAGTTGTCTACTGACTTGAGAAAGTCTTTTTTAGAAAGTTGCTAACCCCCCCTAGGGTTGACTGGCGGGGGTAGTTTCTTCTCATTATCATTAAGACCATTTTATCACGTGACCATCTCGTATGTGAGAAGAGGACCATCAGCACGAGATTTCACTTTCACTTTCGGTGCAGAGAATTTATAACTTGTTATATTTGATACAGTGTTGCTATTTTGGATAAGCAGTTAGTTGAAAGTAGTTTTTTGATTCAGTACAGCAAGGATTCCTGGAAGAATCCCTAGAATCGTAAGGATAGCCTTAGAAATGTGACTGTTTTCCAGTGTCCAACAACCGAGTATTTCAGCGAGTGTGTGACTCAGCATAGTGGGAATCTTGGAAGAATCTGAGGAATTCCAACAAGAATCTGAGGAATTCCAACAAGAACCTTCAAAACAAAATCTTGTCTCAGTAGAGTTTCCAGCGATTAGCAGCTGTAAATCAGTGGGTTAAAAGGAAAAGGATTCTTGGAAGAACTTTAACATGAATCTTGAAAGCATAAGATATAATTACTGTTTCTGATAATTTGCTGATTCACAGTCACACACTCAGTGGTTCTAAGCAGATGGTTCATACCATGTAGAATTCCTAGGTGATTCTTGAGAATCCTAGCAGGATAGCAGGAATCTTAGAAGATCAGCTGTTTTCAGAATTCAACATGACGATTTGCACGCAATCATAAAACAGAGCTTTTAGTCAGTAGTTGTCAGCAGCTGGTTCAACACATGAAATTTAGAAACCTGGGAACTAATATATCTTCAATTGGTAAACAGTTATTTCAGTAAATCTAAATTGTTATTCAGAATATTACCAAGCATCTTTAGGATTGCAAATACCTCTCATAAAGTCAGTAGTGGCAAAGTGATAATACCTAGTACTAAGAATCTTGCAGGAATCTTTATAAGGATTCTCTATTCCTATATAGCAGTATAGCAATCAGATGGTTCAGTAGCTCATTCAACACTAAGAATCCTACCATGATTCCTTAAGAATCACAACTCTCCTATAAGAATTACCACATCTTTTATTGTCTTAACTGCACACTATAGTTATCCACCCAAGATTCTCACGTGAATCTCTCAGGATTCCCTATTCACGACTCTCGTGATTGAAAGACCCCCTAGCTCACACTTTTCGTGGATGGAATTAGTCAATCCATCAATGGGATAATTAGCAAAATCGATACAGTTTTACCAACAGTCACGTATTCACGTCCCCATGCCTTATTCTATTGTAATGGGGAAATGGCCTTCACCTAGTTTTATGGATATTTGCGGTAAATAAAACGTGCGTTATAATTTCCGGGGCCCCGCCGTCTCTTTTTTTAAAAATATAAATTGGCCGTGCTGGTATAACATTTTCCACGCTCTTGTAACCGACACCCCGCGCTCTGATCGAGGACGCGTATTATTTATGTGTTAATCAGAGGAATTAGAAATACGTTAAGTTAAGTTATAAGTTATAAGTTAAGGTAAAATAAGTTAATTATTACAAATACTGAAAGTTAAACTTGAAAAATTAGAAATTAAAAGAATTAAAATATAGCATAACATTCAAATCTATGGTCAGTATAAAGTGATGATTCTTGGGTTGACTACTACTGAATTGTTTCGTCTTTTATAGAAGGTTATAGTGCATTAAGCAGTGGTTGGTTTACACCCATCGAGAAGTATACATAGTGACCTTGACTGAACAAATACCATTGTTTTTGTCCGACCGACTGAAATGCTGTGTGAATGACATTGAAGGGAAAAACTGGTGCACGCAGACAATGAGCTGAATTATTCTTCATTTATTACATTTAAGATAAACATTTCATTGAGTGTTTATAAATATTTTTTTCTGAAATTGATTTAAAATAATTTCTTTTATAAAAAGATAAAGGAACTTAAGTTGAAGAGTTAATTTATTTCTATAATGTATTATTTAGATTTTATAAGGCCGTTGAATTACAATAACTATAATCGAATAACAACAACAACATTAAATTATAAATAGATAAAAAGAATAGACAGATAATGACCCAATAGACAATGGCGCAATCGCTTCAGTGTGTGTACACGTTTGAATAGTTTGAACACGCGGGTGGAACCTTGACTCGCTTCCACTGTGTCGGACAAGGTTTTCTTCCTTCCTTGTGCAACGGAAAGTAGGAAGACGCGTCCCTTGGGCAAGGCCCCCGTCGCTTATTATTTCACATCCCAACCAAACCCAGAAACTCACTTTTGTCTGTCTGTCTATCTGTCTATCTATCTATCTGTTTATTTGTTTTTCTATTTGTCTGTCTATATGTCTGTTTGTCTGTCTGTTTATCTGTCTATCTGTCTATCTATCTATCTATCTACCTGTCTGTTATCTATCTGTCTGTCTGTCTATCTGTCTATCTATCTATCTATCTACCTGTCTGTCTATCTGTCTATCTGTCTATCTGTCTAGCTGTATACCTATCTATATATCTAATTATCTGTCTTTCTATCAGTCTTCTGTCTTCTTATCTATATCTATATATATTTATCTATTTAACTGTCTATTTATCTATCCATATGTGTCTATCTGTCTATTTGTCTATCTTCCTATTTGTTTATCTGTTTATCTATCTATCTGTCTGTCTATCTGTCTATCTGTCTATCTGTCTATCTGTCTATCTGTCTATCTATCTATCGATCTATCTAACTAGATTTGAAGTTATCAACGCGGCATTTTCAGTGGGCTGTGCTGGGACAGATTGGGGTTTGAATAACGCGCCTCAGTTGGTTTCTGCTAACGTCACTGCTTTTTTTGTGCCAAGTCATTGCTGTACCACTAACGAAAAAAAATCACAAAAAAAATCTAGAAGAAAAGAAACGGCCTCACCTACTCCCTCGCCAATAACAAGATGACCTTAATCGGCTATCTGTCTGTTTATATATAATCGAAACCAAACCTTGAGATTCTAACTTTCATAAGATTCTTGGTCGACGAGTTAATTCTTATTCGTAAAAGTTGACTAGAGATATACACGGCTGAGAATCTGGAATTCTTTCAGGAATGAAGGGTACTAATAGTCCGATTCACATTTTAAAAAGCCTGTGACATAAAGAAATGCAATTTAATAAAATTTGACATTATTGTACAATTAGAGGGAAGATGACTGAAATTAATTTATGTAATGAGAAAAAGGTAGCAATATAATTCATCCAGTATATAGTTAATTACAACACTAGTCAAGGCGTCGCTATCAAAGCAAACTGAATGCTTGGTCCAATGTTTTAAATCTTGTAACAAGATGGATAGAAAGTCGGATAGACAGACAGAGATAAACATAGATATGAATACATATAATTAGATATACAGAGATTGATAGGATACCTTAATAAATAGTTAACTTAACAGGTAGTTTGATAGCTAGACTGATAAAAAGACAGACATGACACGAAAAAGAGGCGCAAATGTCAAATAAACAGGATAAATAAACAAATAGATCGAATAGATAGGTTTTTTACTACATCAATTTTTTTGTTGTTGATTTTTTCATTATTCTGAGTGTATGATTTTTCATCTATTAATACGTACGTAGATGGATAGATAAACAGATAGATAGATAGAGATACATAAGAGATGAATACCAACATAAAAAGTTAATTAAACAGGTAGTTTGATAGGAACAGACCGATACATTGACAGTTTAATATCACATGGAAAGAGAGGCGCAAATGTTAAATAAACATAGGAGAAATAAATAAATAAATATATAGATTGATGATAGATAGATAGATAGACAGACAGAAAGATAGATACATGGACAGACGGATGGATATAGTTAGGTAAATAGATAGATATACAGTAGACTGTTAAATAGACAGTTTGATGTCACACGGAAAGAGAGGCACAAATGTTAAATAAACAGGATGAATAAACAAATAAATAGGTAGATAGATAGATAGATAGATAACTGAAGGATAGATAGAGAGACGAGTAGATAGGTAGGGAGATAAACAGACGCATGTATATAGAACGTTACATATAGAAAGAGATCGTTGGATACATAGATACACAGTTACATAAACATAGATTTATGTAAATTAGATTTACATAAATTAGTAGATTAGTAGCTAGACTAATAGATAGACATCTATATAGTTTAATATGACGCGGAAAGAGAGGCGCACAGTTGTTAAGTAAACAGGATAAATAAACAGACAGATAGATATATAGATGGATGGATATATAATAGATAGATAGATAGATCTATAGACAGATGGATGGATAGATAGATAGATAGGTAGTTAGGCAGATAGATAGATAGATAGATAGATAGATAGACAGACAGACAGATAAATGGACGAAACAAGAATTTTTTTATTTCGGATATACCCGAGATCGGAATATCGGAAGTATAACTAAAGACCTTGAATTCTTTTAATAATCGATGAAATAAACTGTTCTGTGTTATAACCTTGTCACTTCCCCACGATTCTTGTTTCGACACTTTTCTTTTACCTCAGCAGTTTGAAACGGGCGGGACTGTATACCTTTTTTAAATTAAGGAATGATTCTTAAGAATCTCGTTTTGGAAGGCTTCATATGAATCCCTCTATGATTCTCAGAATATAGACTTCTCGCTTTAATAACACAACTTTAATAACGGAATTATAAAAGATTCTTTCGAGGATTCTTACCTTCTTAATACACTGAAATATAGGAAATTCAAGATTCTCCGGGAATATAACCAAGATTCCTAACAGAATCCGCATGTTATAAACGTTGGAATTGAAACCCTTTTTCAAAAATCAGGATTCTAATTAACACTTTCGTTTCCAGATTATAGGTTGGGCAGAAATCACGACTTTCCCAAGGACTCGCAGTCGACTTTTTCCCGACAGAAAAGCCGAACCAAAACAATCCATTTCCAAGTTTTCTCAATTCTTTAAAGTCAAAGATTCTCGATTGAGAATCCCTACAGATAACCTTGAATCCTTGTGACTGAAACAACAGAAAAAAGTGCCACTGGTTAGGACAAAAACAAGAGTACAATCGGAAAGTGTACGAAGGCGAAAGATTTAGGGCAGCCTGACCTTCAGTGGGTTTCTACAAACGGAAACCAGATCCCTGTGATTACTTAACCAGCCGATTAATTACTCTTTTTTTGCGAAAAATAAAAAAATAAAAATATAATAACTATAGATAGAATAATAACAATATTAAACATATCCCACAATTGAATAAACAATATTCAACAAAATATAATAATATTAATGGGATATTAAACTTCTTTTTTAATTTTTTTAAATCGAAAATTGCAGTTGAGTTTTAGTAAAACTAAAGTTTTGTCTGCAGCGCCCGCGCACCGAACAATTGACGCGCGCGACACGCATCGTTTGCACTGCACGTGCGGCTAATCACGCGTGAAGAACGGCAAAAGTCGGAAATTTTTTTGCTCTACATAGAAAATATGTTACTTAGCTTTAAGCAGAGATATTATCTTTAACGCAATACGAAGTAATTAATGACAATATTAATTAATGATTTAGTGCAATCTAAGTAGGAAAATAACGATATATTTTAAATATGAAAGAAGTAACGTGTGTTTGTACGGAAATATAGAATATAATTAAGTTAAAATTTTTGGACCCTTTTTCTCGGATTTAGAGGTCATCGGTGGCGCCATCTTTCAGCAGAATGTCTAGGTACTTGTCCAGGTCGTCGACGTCGTAAGGAAAGTCCAGCATGATGTCCTGAAAGTCGTCAACTGCTGTAATTTATAAAAAAATAAAAATTAAAGAAAAAGATTTATAATTACCGCTCTAGATTCTAGAATTAAATGGACATTAGATAGTCTAATAAAAAAACAGCGTAACTTTAAATTTTAATGAATGTTAGTTAAATCATAAGGTTCATAACAATATAGATTTACCTGCCGAACAGCTCGCCAGGTCGTAGGTAGAAATGTTCAAGTCGAAAGCTCTTTTCTGTTAAGTAATAACGTCGTCGAATTTAATCATGCAGGATAATAGATAGATAGATAGATAAAAAGACAGATATATATATAGATGGATAGATAGATAGATAGACACATAGATAGATAGATAGATAGATAGATAGATAGATAGACAGATAGATAGATAGATAGATAGACAGATATATAGATACATAGATACATAGATACATAGATACATAGATAAATAGATACATATTTACATGGATAGATATATGGATATATAGATAGATAGATAGATGGGTAGATAGATAGATAGATAGATAGATGGGTAGATAGATAGATAGATAGATAGATAGATAGATAGATAGATAGATAGATAGATAGATAGACAGATAGAGATAGATAGGTAGATAGGTAGATAGGTAGATAATTAGATAGGTAGATAGGTAGGTAGATAGATAATTAGATAGATGGACAGATAGATAGATAAATAGATCGTCGAATTTAAATAATACAAGATAACTGTATCAGCTAATTATACAGTCAATATCAGTTTAATTACTCAGGTAACTAGATATCGAATTCAAAACCAATAATGGTAAGACAGTAATCAGAATTATACCGTGTGATCCTCCAAGTTGCATTTGTCTTCCTGTGAAAGTATCCAGTCCAGCAGGTCCTTTGCCTGATTATTAAACCACAGTAAATTAACTCCTATGCAATGTTATTCACTTAATGACCTTTATAATTAAATATGAAACCAGATCACCAGTCAAACATTAAATTAGATAAATCAAATTGAAACGTTAAAACCTATAAAGTGTATTAGAGATCTAGAATTCGAATACCTGCAGTTCAGTCAAGTCGTCCGTAGCCCCCAGAGTCACCTTGTCTTCAATGCTGACCTGCAGAAATACGAACCATTTTATTAATTCGATATAAAACTTTCAAATTTAAACCGTTATTACTAATTAAGCAGAGTAAGATTAGAAATAATATCAAATTAATTCAATAAATAACAGTTATAATCGTAGAATTTTAGGAAAATGTGATAGACAAATAAAAATTTGAAAACGGTGTTACCGTTGTTACCTTATCGACAAGTTCGAATATCTCCGGCGACATCTACAGGATCAAAGTCAAATCAGATAAACAGAACAAGTCTAATTCCGCAAATGAAAACAAGTGCCAGTTGGTAGATGAATAGATATATAGATATATAGATAGACAGATAGATGGATAGATGGATAGATAGACAGATAGATAGATAGATAGATAGATAGATAGATAGATAGATAGTTAGATAATAGATAGATAGATAGATTGATAGATAATAGACAGATAGATCGATAGACAGATAGATAGATAGATACATAGATGGAAAGATAGATAGATATACAGATAGATAGACAGATCGTAGGTAGATAGGTAGGTAGACAGATAGGTAGGTAGATCAGACAGAAAGATAGATAGACAGATGGACAGACAGATAGATAGATAGATAGATTGATTGATTGATTGATAGGCAGATAGAACGATAGATAAACAGTTAGATTAAAACATACCTCATTGGCATCGGTATCTTCCATGCCGCTGTCCGTTGCCGATTCGGTATTCACAGCGTCTGCGATGAGAAACAGCTCGTTGAAAATGACTTGGTTTTCAAATTTGCCGCTTGATTTTTTAATTTAAGTACTGAAAATCACTTACCCGACATATTGCAGTCGATTTCAACGGAGATTAGCTGTTGGATTTTTAAACGAAACCCTTTTTTTCCAAGATTCACCGGAAAGCGTTAGCAGGAGTCGGCCTGTTCTCTAGGATGCAGTAATGGCGGTTTGGTTGGCGCCAAAAATGAAACGCACGAGATTGATTCTTTCCCAAACCGTTGCAAATATTTCTCAATTTGTAAATAAAAAAAAAACAGCAATTACATTCAACGCCAGTTTAAAAATTAAACTTGTTTTTAAACCGATATTTGGAAAATAGTCAAATCGAAATGATACAGTTTGTAACGCCACCTAGCGGCGAACTCCGGAACTACTTTCAATTTTTTTGAATTTTTAAATCCCCAAAAGTGAATTTTGAATATGGAACTTCTGGAATAACACGATTATGGTGTTTGAATCTGCAGTAAGGCCGCCATGACCGGAACCAGTTTTAATCTGATACTAAAAATCGACTGAATTCATAATAACCGTTATTTTCTTTACAATTAAGCAACTCGTACGCAGAGTAACAAATCAACTCACTATAAAAAATCATGTTTATTATTCATTATGTCTGTGATTCAAATTTACTGCTAGTTAAACTGCATTGATATTGTTTATTTCAATGTATTTGTATTATGTAAATGCGGAACATAGATAATACATTTTTAAAAACCTGTTTTCCGTTTTCAAACTCTTTGTGAATATCAAGTTTCCTAATGATTCGGTTTTACTCTTAAACCGGTTAGCGATAAGCGTAAACATTCTAATCGTGTTAAGTTACGTAATGTCATAGCATTCTTAATGTTATCAAACTCGTATACCTCTTTAACTTTGACTTGCATTACGGTAAGGACTGCTAGTAAACGGGGTTGGTTTATTTCTTATTTCGTATAAATAAGCACTTCTTAATTTGCCTTGATTGTGTTATACGAATATCAGTTATGACTGATTGAAAGTTACTGCAATAACGTCGACTGGTTGAAGCAGTTTGACAAAATTTCAACATGGCGAGATCGCACTTTTTCTTCAGTTTTTTCCCCTCATTTTTAATCTTTTCTGGTCCCAGAATTTTGTTCAGGTCTAACCGGGTTTGATCTGGCCAGTTGATTTTCTTGAGAGACATGGAAAAATGGTTTTATGAATAAAAAATTCTCAGCTACAGTTCGTTAAGTCATTACCGAAACAAGTAACTTGTAAATGAGCAAAAACAACTGAAACAATACGCGGAAACTTGTTCACAAAAAAACGACAGCCAATTTTGATTGTTGAATGTTAGATGACCAATCAGAGGGTAGCCTTTAAACTTCTGGCCATTTTGATGCAAATTTAAGTTGGATGGTTTGAATGGCCAACTTGATTACAGCCAATCCAACTTTAAATGAGAATCCCGCCTATGTTAAGCGAATCTGAAGTTGCCTTTCAACAGTATTCGACTCTGAATCAGTTATAAGGTTGATTGACGGACGTTTAACTGGGTTAGCACTATAAGTAGCACAAGCTAGTTCAGTCACATTCAAAGCAAACGACATGGCGTTGAAGGTTCCGGTTGTCTTACTAGTAGTAACTGCTACCTTGTGCGTGCTGCTAGCAGCTCAAGTTCAAGATAGCGGTATTCGAGGAGCTCATCTGAGGGTATCGGCCTTTGAGGTATCGTTAGTCTTTATTTTAAGTCAGTTAGCTTTAACTTAACTTGATTGCTAATTATCGATGATCTAGTTGCGGCCCTTGGCTATTTTTGAGAAGGATCGAAATGGGAAGGTGGTCGTCAGCGGCAGTTTGATCGAGCTGGTCAAGTGGATGTCAGAGAGACTTAAATTTACGTAAGTAACCAACAACCAAACTCACAAGGGCAGCAAACAAACATAATCGGGAAACAAACAACAAGCAAACAAACAGCCAATCGAACAAACTACCAGCTAACCAACCAGCCAGCCAGCCAAACAAACAAACAAACAAACTAGCAGACAAACAAACGATCACTCATTCAAACAACAAAAGGATAAACAATCAACCACGCAAAAATATCAACAGATAATCAAATTAACGATACATCAAACAGTCAAATAATTAATAAGTCAAACAATCAAATGATCAAATGATAGGTCAAAGAAATAAATCATCACACAAACAAGCAAAATGAGCACGCAACATTTACAACCCAAATATAGGAAGCCAGCGAACTGTTACCAGAACAGAACCATACAATACAGTCAGCAATAGCATCAAATAATTAATAGAAAACCTGTTTTACTTTCTGGAATAAATCAGTCACCAAACCAGTAAATGGAAGTCCGAAATTAAGCCCGTCTATAAATAGAACAATTTCCAGTCAATAAAGGAATAAGGCCACCATTCTAGACCGTCCGAGCAATCTGTCGACCGGTGGCTCACCTTGACTAGCATTCGTCTGTGTATTTAGACTATTATGGACATGACGAAAATGTGAGTAGGTTCCTAAAAACCGGTTAATCTTCCAAGACATTAATCGAGAGTCAAAACAGACTCTTATTCAATCTGTATCTATAAAAACAGCATAAAGGAATGCGGTCCAATAATGAGGGCCTCTCGGTTTATCCAAGACAGGTTCCGCTAATTCAAAACTTCAAACATGTATTCAAAATTGCAACGATGTATTCGATAATTAGCTTCAATTTTTTTTTTCAAACTGAGATATGAAATCGTGCTGCCGGCAGACAGCCCCGTTCTAGGATGGATGAATTCCAACGGATCTTGGACTGGTGTTATGGGACAAGTTCACCGCAAGGTCGTATACTTGTTTCAAATATCATTCCGTATAGACATGTTATTTAACAACCGGTTTCGCAACAATCCCTTCCTAGTTGGTTACAAGCCAATAGCATCATTGTACTTTAAAAGATGCTTTTTAATGAACTATTTATAGGAAGTGGATCTGGTAGCATGTTTGTGTGCCGTTAACGATGACAAGAAACGAGAATTTGCAGACGTAACGGCCTCTATCACTTACGAGGTATCATCGCTTATGATACCCTACCCGTTGATTAAGGATAACTTCTTGGCAACCCTCACTCCTTTTCAGTACCAGGTAGGCCCCTTAATCAAATCAACAGTCTATATATATTTATAATTTTAGTTTTTTATGTTAATTCAACCGTTTGATAGGTTTGGATTGCTTTGATATTCTCCACCGTAGCAGCGATAATCTCTATCTTACTCGTGGAGAAACTTCTTCGCGTGAAGCTGGATGGAGATATCTATCTCTTCAGCGTGATAGCCTCGCAAGGTACCAGCAAACTTTAGAGTTAAGCTGCCTTTAAACTGTAAACCTTTGTAGGTGGTTTCCTGAAATCAACTTCCTTAGCTATCCGCTTATTGTGCGGTTGTTGGTGTCTTTCCGCTTTGATTATAACGCAGGTGTACAACGGAACCTTGGCTTCACACCTGACCATGACCATGAAAGACGTTCCCATCAACTCCTTAAAGGATCTCGCTGAGAAACCCGAGTATCAGCTGGTTACTTTCAAAGGATCTGGTACCGAGTACCTTCTTCTGGTAACGGTTATCTTCATCTACAGTTATTTCTACCTTGTTTTTTTTTACACTGTTAATCGCATTTAGACGTCTGTGTCAGAGTTACATAAAACAGTTTCGAACAACCTTCTGCCTCAAAACCGAATGGCTGATATTGGTGCTGGAGTCTACAAGGTTCTTTCCCCGGACAGGAAGTCTGTGTACGCAATGGTATGATTACCCATCCATAGTGATAAGCTTGTAGCCGTTCTGTTGGTTATCACCTTAAATAAGACGAACTCATCGTTCAGGAATATTTCGTTATCGAGGAGGCCATCAAGAATACGTACAAACGCTTCAAAAAGTGCGTTTTGACCACCGGAGAAGAGAAGTTCTTCGCAAAACATTACTTCATGCTGGTTCCGAAGAAAAGCCCTTACAAATCGATCATCAGCCTCGAGTATGATCTTATCAAATTACCAGAAATTATACCGTTCTATAACTACATCTGTATTTCTACATATCTAAATACATATAACTGTAAATTTATCTATACATAACTATAACTATACCCATATCTATATCTAGTTCTATATCCATATCTCCATCTATACCTATGTTGTATCTATACTAATGTCTTTATATCTTTGTTTCAATGTCATTATTTTTTCCAAGAATACTGCGATATACAGACATGGGCTTCATCAGGATGTGGCTCGACCGGTACAAGAACGAGAGCCCGGGTTACCACAAGTGCATGGAGAAGAAGAGTTCTGAAACTGGACATGCTCCTTTTACTCTTAAGCAGATCTACAGCACTCTACTCATCTACGCTTTTGGTGTGACCGTATCGGCAATGGTTTTTACTACGGAAGTGGTCTACTATCGTGTTAAGAGAGTTAAAAAGAACCGTCATTGAAATATGTCGTCAGTCAGCTTTGCCTTGGAGCCAATCGTNTTGAATGGTAGCCTTTTTCCGAATGTGAATCTATGCATATATAGTCCTGGTCCTTGGGTTTTGAAGAAACACAAGAAAAAAGGCATAGAATAAAATTTTAAAAAACGCATTTTATAGTCGATTTCATCATGCGAGGGGAGGGGGGTGGGGGCACAACAAACGCATAGGTAGGAGGAGGGGGCTAAACAAACGCATAGGTAGGAGGAGGGGCTAAACAAACGCATAGGTAGGAGGAGGGGCTAAACAAACGCATAGGTAGGGGGAGAGCTAAACAAACGCATAGGTAGGGGGATGGGCTAAACAAACGCATACTGTACGCGTTTTCTAGAGAGGGTACCAATTTAGTACTCGTACTTTTACTACTGACTGCATTTAAAATACAGTAACCTGCGCACGGGAATACGCCAAATAAAATGCAACAAAATGTTGACAAAATATTGTGTATAATGCTATATTTGATATAATATTGCCAATGGCCTCAAGCAGCGGGAGTTATCTAATAAGACCATCCGTAGCATCAGTCTTACGGCAATCTCGGTATGAATCAAATCAGTTTCTATGAAAGAACCCTTTCTTAATGAATACCACCCTTTGTGCTGAAAAAGACGATGCATGAGAAGAAAAAAAACGTTGACATGTGATTAGAGTTTCTATTCGACAGCATAATCTGAAATGCAATCAGACCGGTTTTTCTAGAAGAAACAAAGAGGGAGACAGACGAAAGATGCAGTTGATTAAGTTTACATAACATGTTGCCAGTATGTGGTAAGAAAATCCCCGAATAAAACCAGGTTTGTTAAAAAAAAACAAAGATGGAAGCGGAATGTACTATCTGGGTAATCCGGAGACAAAGAATTCAGAAATGAACTGACCAATAAGAAAGACTGCCCTGGAAAGGTAAGAATGACGAGAAAATTCAGGCATGAGTCTTCCGTACGTAGGAAACCTGTCCATGTTTAAGGTTAATCACATTAGGTCAGTTGCTTAAATGTCTGTCCGTCTATCTGTGTACCCGTATCTATCTATCTATCTATCTATCTATCTATCTATCTATCTATCTATCTATCTATCTATCTATCTATCTATCTACATCCACTCGATCTATCTTTCTTACAGGTACCCTTGAGGGCCTAAGCGGTAATTGAAGGTGACTAAGACCATACCGCGATCTTTTTGGATGGGAGAAGATTATCTGACTCACCTTCTATTCTCTGACGATCTCATCCTCATTTCTACAACCCCTATCGGCCTTCAAAGAGCACTCGGCAAGCCAAATCAATATTGCAACTTGTGGAGACTTAAAGTCGACTTACCGAAGTTCAAAGATACTTGTGTTTCGTAATGGATGCAGGCTAAGTAAAAACGAACGTTGGTCGCTAGGAGAGTCAAATTTGGAGATCGTTTCCAAGTATACCTACCTGGAAACTAAATTGAGCAGTGTAGGCAAATAGAATATAAATTTCTCTTATAGAATGGGCGTGGCCCACACAGCTTTTTTGGCTCATTCACCTCATGCCTTTGAAATCCTTACTAAAAATCATCAAAGCGAAATTAGAGCCATCCTTCCTTTTTGGCAGCGAAGTCTGGGTAGGATACCCTTG
This sequence comes from Leptestheria dahalacensis, assembly GCA_022114935.1. Taxonomy (NCBI): domain Eukaryota; kingdom Metazoa; phylum Arthropoda; class Branchiopoda; order Diplostraca; family Leptestheriidae; genus Leptestheria; species Leptestheria dahalacensis. Next base: position 117,851 of record JAIQCU010000008.1, on the reverse strand, counting down.
TCTTTTGATTGTTACAGAACAAAGAAAGTGCCTACGTTTTTTTTCTCTCCAAACCCGCACTTTTTCTGGAAACCGGCTCCATTCCAATTTACAAACTAGCTTTGAATCGGACTCTAAATTATTTCTGTAGATTAGTAACCAAAGATTGAAATTCATTAAAGCTCTTGTATTCCAGCGTTTTATGTCGGATAGAAACAAACTTTGTTGGGGTTTAAATGTCAGCTCTCCCACCTATTCTTATCCCATTATGTCATATATATGCCTTGTACCTGAAAACGGAACTCATTGATTAACGCCTCGGCGTACGGAATTCCACGGAATGCGTAAAAGCTCTACGACCTCTGGAAGAGGTCATACAGTGCCTCGAATTCTTCCGAGAGAAGTAAACGCTATGCAATAATGCCAGTATATGGTTTTTAACCGGGCTGAAATGTGTTCTTATTCGGTCTGACTTCTTTGTCCTACTGTTACATAACGCAGATCATGAAGCAGCAGTTTTCATGCGAAAGTCTACCTCGTAGACATGGTACTGTAACATGCACGTAGGTATGCAAGACTAATGGATTGTTGCCACTGTACAGATCACTTTCTCCACTAATAAGCAGCTAAAACGATTTCCAGAACGAATCTAAGTTGCAGCTGGAACAAACTGCATAATAAGCTCAAGGTCCACTATTAGCTAAACCTTGAGCTCTGAGTATAAGGTTCCGGTTTCCCAACAAAAAATGCAACTTGGAATTATTGCTGGTAACAGGTAACAGCTACCTTGAAAATTAATGCAAGGTGAATTTAATTTCGATGTCTTTTTAAGGCAGTTATTAACCTGTGCGTAACAGATTATGGTGCAATATGCAATACAATATTAAACTGCATTGTTTGGCTATAAGAATAGTAGGATGGCGAGATGTTTAGTGTTGGCCTTGACCCTGCATACCTGCTGGTGTTAGTTGGAGCCAAGCCAACTTTGTTCTACGCCGGTTAACTTTATAAGGAATAACTATGACGTCTCCTAGGACTGGATTCTAACTCTGCATGAGCGTATAAGGTTTCGATGGTAGAAAAGCAACTTATTGTTTATTGAAAAAAGCAACAACAAACGGAACGTTACCAAATTAATGGTTAGCAAATTTATCCCTGGGAAAATGTAGCCAAAAGGAAATTGTGAAATTCGGAGAAAACCTTTGTAACGAGTAAAGCCGGCTGCTAATTGGTTACAGCTGGTGAAAAGAAACCTGAAAAACTTGAAAATTATCCCACCGAAAAGTCGGCATACTGGTTAACGTGCGTGTTGAACGATCTGGCTTGTTTAAAGTAACTGGAAAGATCTGACAAACCAAGAAAAATTCAACAAAGAGAATTGGGAACCACTGGCGAAGGAGCAAACTAGAAGAAACCTGGAAGAGATAATACAATGTGTTAGCCGCTTGAAGTTGCCTTTTTGCAAGAGTAGCTTGCCTCCAGGTAAATCTGCAGTTTCAAGTAGGGCGACAGTTCCGAGGCATTGCCAGGTATCTTCAAGCGAATTGTATAAATATTAGCAGACATACGATTAGCCAATGTTGACATAAATACTCGAATGTGGGTCTATTACCATGCAGCATTATCAGTCTATAGGAGCAAAAATTGTAACTTTTGAAATTCATTTAGATTAGCTGAATTTTGTAAGTATTAGTTTTTGTCTGCTTGCCCAATTACCTTGTTTGCTGTACAGTAGAAGCTCCTGAGACTATCATACGAAAAAAAATTGTTCCATCATGAACCTTTTTCATTTGCCCTAGACTGTGCAAGAAATTATGTTAATGTCTGATCTATAAATAACCAAAAGCGTGTTCGTTCAGCATACAATGAACTTTGTAGTCTAAAACTGGTATACCTTCATCTATACTAGGATCGGTGCTACAGATTTCAAGGACGTCTGGTCATTTTGTCTCCAGTTAATTACCTTTCGAATAGGACTCGAGCGTTAATTGGATGTTTTGTTACAATGAAGGTCAGAACTGTGCTATCGTACGATGTATACGTGGAAGCGAAGCTCACACCGACAAGTGCGTTGCCGTACGGAAATATCATAAGGAACCGATATGATGACCTTCAACTGACTTTAGTAATATCCTAATATTCAGGATCTTATTTTGGCAAAACTAACAGACCAAATTCAACGAAACTTTACAGTGTTTACTACTAGCCAGCCTAGGCGCAGTATTGTGTAGGCTACTGTAATTTTACAGCTGTGGGAATTAGAAGCAAATAACTTTTACCCAGCAAGAACCCTTTTTTCTGCTTTAAACTGCACTAAAAACGACATGACCGGCAAATGGGTACATTGGGAATACCCAGGAACAGTTTAGGGTAAAAAAAAGAGCTCTGAGTGAGGGAGAATCGTAGTAATTCGTAACTTTTTACATTTATTATGGTTCAAACTTGGTTTGAACGAAACTTAAATGAATGCATTAGTTACATTTAGGCCTACACAGGATATTTTTTGGGTTGCTATATCTTTGAAAGTTTAGGAGCAGTAAGCAATCAACTTTTCCCCGGCAAGAGTTCTTTATTTGTACCCCTGGACTGTACATTCATACAATTGGGAAAAATAGCCTTGATGCCTTGCTATCCCTCTGTATTAGAAACCCTTGCTAAGAGTAACTGCTTGTGCATCTAATATGAGGTACAACCATACAAAATATTTTTAAAAAGGCTGGGTTTCAAAATGGTATTACTGAATGTTTGACTCGCTCATTTCAACTTAGCAATACAATGACAATACTGTGAAAGACGTAGTTAACAACTTGCAAAGCAAAATGACGTAGGAATTTTTTGTAAAAGCGCTTTCGATGCACATAAATTCGGATCAAACTCAGTTGGAATATAGGTTGCTAGTCAGAACGGTAAAAGAAGCATGTTTTAATAGTGTCGTTATCCTGTTTCGCATAATGTTTGAAAGATACGGAAAAAGAAGACGATTTAAGCTCATGTTTCATTGACAGGGCATCTAATGCTGATGATACAGATCAACGAAGTAATTGCATCAGTGCTGATATGCATATAACACTGACGCCCGCAATGGAACTGGACAAGAAATCTAAGGGAAAACAGTGACAATACTTGAATAAATGACAATGCACCAGTAACCTTCACGTGTCATTGTCACTGACAGCAGTCTCGGGCCCTGAAACTCGTTTCGGGATCTTTCCAGTTTCCATACATCTTATCTTATGGCAAATTAGACATATTTCTTCTGCAAACTGAAGGTCGCAGACGTTGTAGGGGAGTCGAGTAAAACCTGCTTACTTGAATCCAAGCTAATTTTATCCTTGGTCATAATCGCATATTTCATGTTCTGAACTCTAAAATTACAACGAACTTTGTATAACTTATTGTCGGTGATTGCGTCTAAGAAGTCAATATAGAGATAGAACGGAAGCTGTGGAAGATGTACTTCTGTTGCACTAGCAGCATATAAAGCTGAAGACATTGGAAAGGTATAGTGATACCAGACAAATCCGAGTTCATTCACTTACACTGCACCCACCTGTCGAAAGAAATGTTTCATAATGAGAACAGCTTTTTGTTGTATACCCAATTAAGAGTAGACTTTGTTTTTACGTCTTCTTTGGAACCAAGGTCACTGGATTCCCCTAACTTTTCTGGTTTGCTGTAAATCTGTATATGGGAAGGAGTCATCAATATCACGGACATTGTCGTGCGAACCTTAAAAGGTGAAATACAAAATTACAAGTACTGTTTAGTTGCTGTCAGTTCTAGCTTGATGTTCCTACTAGTTTTTTGCTCCTTTTTTATTCCACCTCTACGATCTCGTTCCTGAAAAAATATCTTTAAAAATTCAATACGAGATAAGTATATTTACCATGCATGTAAACATGCACATTTGTGCATTTACATCATCGGGCTTTTTACTGACCCCGTGTTATGTAGGTACTGAGAATTTAAATTATGATGATTAATTAATCTAACTAACTGTAAATCACACATGTTACTATACTATGTATTGTATAGAGCTGCTAGGTGTTTCTTTAAAAAAATGAAGAAGCGATCTTCTTTTTTTCGATACCCCCCCCCCCATACACACATACTGGGCAGTTCTATCCTTGGGGCCACACCAGCTTGTCATCCAGGGAGGACGAGGAAATGCCCAAAACCTGATATTCTTATTCCAGCTACATGACGATTGGCTCGGACAGTCTGGGTGTTTTTTTGTTCCCTAACCTCCTTAAAGATGGAAAAAGCATAAAAGGGTCTTAGTCGATCAAGTATCACAGTCGGATTGTACTTTAACGGGCATACAGTTGCTGTCTATCTCAAAATTAAGATGAAGCTGTCACTAGTTTACTTTGTATGCATTCTGCTTCTGGTAGATTCAAGAAATCAGGTAAATCCAAATAGAATGCAAAACATTTGTACTAACTTGTACCAGCTCTTACATCTTATAAGTCGTAATCTCTTGAATTTAACAGAGTCCAGTGCAAGCACGAAGAAAAGGTGAAGAAGTGTCACTGGGCTCAAGCCTACCAGGAAAGACGGAGAGACATTTGTTGAAAAGCAAAGGTAAGCTTTTACATTTTTGAAATTGCCGCTCTTTGAAATTTAGATTGCTCTGCTTCTTTTGCAGGAAAGGACAAGTTGCACTTGAAATTAAAGCACAAGCTGGCATATGCTAAAGACAAGATCGCCAAGGGAGTTTCTGCAGCTATAAATGTGAAAGAAAAACTTGTCAAGGGTGTTTCTGCAGCTATAAATGTAAAGGAAAAACTTGTCGAAGGTGTTTCTTCGGCTGTTTCTCACATCCACAACAAATTGACCATCCTTTCGCTACTGAAAGATGAAGGGCACATCGTTAATTTCGAAGGGACCTTACTTGTAAGTACCTTTGCTAAACTGTTTTCCATATCGCCTTCCTTTGAACAGAAAACCTTTGCTAGTTAAACAAAATTCTGGTTAGCTACTGTGGTGCAGCTCTTTTAAAACCAACAGGGTAAAAATCGGCCCACTCTCGTTAAATTACAACCCAGATAAGTTATGCGATATCAAACTGAATTAGATTTAATGTGATCCAAACCATTGCTACTGCTAAACAAATAAGAATCGTCACAAAAACGTATGTTTTAGAACACATTTTACTTTTAATTTCCGTTCGTTCGACAAGTCAGATCTGCTTATCAAATGCTTTATGTCGGAATTACTCTGTCAAAAGCTCTCGGGCTTCGGGTATTCTTCGCCCGATTTGAAAGTCTTATGTTTTGCACAAGTTCAAAAACTAGCAGCTATATACTAGTAAGAGTTGGTAAGCAAATGTTACTGCCCAATATGAGATATATATATATATATATATATCATATTAGTTAGTTACACTTGTATATTATTGATAAATATATATATATATATATATATATATATAATATACAAGTGCATTTGTTGGACTGCTCGAATAGCATGCCAACATAATTTCTTCGTATATATATATATATATGTAAATATATTCTACATTAAGTATGTTATACATTATTACATTTTACATTCATGTAATAGTTATTATATATTACATTACGTCTTATTAGACAGGCACCCATATCTTTTTTTTATTTAAATATAATAAGGGACAAATGTGTTGACTGAAGTTTCACCGCAAAAAAAGAATAAGACGTCACGTAACAATGCTTTAAAGTTCATCTTATTCTTGAAATTGTCCTAATTGCATCTAATTGCCCCACATATTCATTGAATATATTCATTAAAAGTCATGTCCTGTTTGTTCAAAAAATTTTTATATTGCCAAAAAATATCACAATTGAGTTGCTTTGGATTTTTCAAATTTCAATAACGACTCGAAAACTAATAAAACAGTTTGGTTTGTATATGGATTTGTCTAACGTTAATTCAGCTCAATACAAAAGTCTAAAAAAATCATTGTAACATAATACAAATGGTATAAAAACTGATTAAAGGCCGGAGGAGGAACTAACGAAGATGACCACCAGAGTGAATCTGGTTCAGGCAGTGGAAGTGGATCTGGATCAGGCAGTGGCAGTGGCTCTGGATCAGGCAGTGGCAGTGGCTCTGGATCAGGCAGCGGAAGCGGATCTGGATCAGGCGGTGCCAGTGGTTCTGGATCAGGCAGTGGCAGTGGCTCTGGATCAGGTAGTGGAAGCGGATCTGGATCAGGAAATAACAGTGGCTCTGGATCAGGCAGTGGCTCTGGATCAGGCAGCGGCAGCGGCTCTGGATCAGGTAGCGGCAGTGGCTCNATCAGGCAGTGGAAGCGGTTCTGGTAGTGGCTCTGGATCAGGCAGTGGATCGGGATCTGGCAGCGGCAGTGGCTCTGGATCTGGCGGTGGCGGTGGCTCTGGATCAGGCAATGGCAGTGGCTCTGGATCAGGCAGCGGCAGTGGCTCTGGATCAGGCAGTGGATCTGGATCGGGAAGTGGCTCTGGATCAGGCGGTGGCTCTGGATCGGGAAGTGGCTTTGGATCAGGCAATGGAAGCGGATCTGGATCAGGCAGCGGCAGTGGCTCTGGATCAGGCAATGGAAGCGGATCTGGATCAGGAGGTGGCTCTGGATCAGGCAGTGGGTCTGGATCAGGCAGTGGCTCTGGATCAGGCAGCGGAAGCGGTTCTGGATCAGGCAGCGGAAGCGGTTCTGGATCAGGAGGTGGCTCTGGATCAGGCAGTGGCATTGGATCAGGCAGTGGATCTGGATCAGGCAGTGGAAGCGGTTCTGGTAGTGGCTCTGGATCAGGCAGTGGATCGGGATCTGGCAGTGGTAGTGGCTTTGGATCAGGAAGTGGCAGTGGCTCTGGATCAGGCAGTGGCTCTGGATCAGGCAGCGGAAGCGGATCTGGATCAGGCGGTGGCAGTGGCTCTGGATCAGGTAGTGGCAGTGGCTCTGGATCAGGCAGTGGATCGGGATCTGGTTCAGGCAGTGGAAGCGGATTTGGTTCAGGCAGTGGCAGCGGCTCTGGATCGGGTAGCGGGTCGGGTAGCGGGTCGGGCTCTGATTCTCACGGTGGAGGTGGTTGTGGTTCGGGTAGCGGTGGTGGCTCTGGATCGGGTTGTGAACCCGGCGATGACGACTGCGATGGATGCAATTGCTGTAGATGCTGCCGTTGTTCATTATGTTCTTGTCGGTCTTCTTTAAATAGTCCTTTGCTTCGGTCCAAATTACAGAGAGTACCTTCAACTTCCTCCCTTTCTAACTTTTTACTCAAGTTTACGTTTGTACAAGGAAACGTTAGCCAGCCCACTTTGTCTACTCCTTCCGTATCCTTCGGGACAAAATCATTCAGGTTTTCTCAAGCACCTTTTAAAATTCCTATAACTACGGCTCAGTATCGCTATTTGATTGACAAACTTCACGAATTCCTGTAGTAACCAATGTTTTGATCGTTTATTTTTAGATTTTAAATTGCCCACAAAGAAGCATTTTTCCCATGTTGTCACCTTTTTTGAATCTAGCTTTTGTGCAGAAGCGTGCTTCACCATTTCGTCGTATTCCCATGCCGCTTATCTTTGCATTTCCTTTGTTTCCAAATTATAGCTGTTTTGTTATCCGGGAAGGTTAATAAAGCATGAATTGTGATTATATTTTCTTCTTAATCCCTTCCGAGCTCTAGGTTACGAATAACTTTACGTCGCCGTCATTTTGAAGCAAAAACCCTTCAGAATTTACAAATGTAATTCATATTTGCCTAACAACAAACGCATCGGTCGACGCTCCTCTGAATTTGCTTCTTCAGTAATGATAAAAAGTCAGTTTTACGAACAAAGCTTGAAGTGACTTCTGGTATAAACATTTGTCGTTATGCAACGACAACATATATAAAAATAGTACATTTAATTAGATCGAAATTGGTAATAATTAAGCTAAACTAAAATTAAAATCTAACTAACTAAACTAAAACGTAAACCAATTAACTAAGCTTAAAAGCTAAGCTAATTAAACTGGTTTTATATGGATATTATAAGCTTTGTAGTTATACTTATTACGCATAACGAATGATGTATCGAATCTCTTTACATACAATCTTTTGAAGCGCCAAATTCCTCTGCAGTTAACAGCAAAAACTGAAATCGCAGTCCAGTAATAATTTACCAGTTCTTCGTCGTTTTGTTCCGTACTAATGTTTCCAGCTTTGCGAACGAGTAAGGTTACAAACGAACACCCAATACGCATTGCAAAATGGGATGAATTGAAGACACACGTCAACTAGGGCAGAAAAATGTTGAGGCCCCGGTAAGACGTTACGGAGAAGTTGTTTCTGTTTTTTTTATTTTCGTCAAGTTGCAGAATGCTTTCCTTTTACTGTTTTGAATCCGCTTAATATGGTTATCATCATTTTAGAAAGCAGCTTTAAAGAAATCGATATACAGCTGACTGTGTATTTCAAAGGCAATTAGGAATATACAAAGTCGGAAAAAAACAAATCATTTGAGTAATTTTACTGCAATAATGATTGGAATTCTCCCTTTAGGAAGAAGTATTTTTTTGCAGCATCTGAAACTCGTTTGATGAACAGTTATTGAACCATGATAAAACAAAACCGTAAAAATTGATCTAAGTCTGTAACTTATTGCAGCTGGTAGCCATAAGCAGGACGAAAATCTATCTTAACTCCTGTACTAATAATGACATTAATTTGGTATCGCTTGACTGGTTTTCTTTATGCGCTCACCTCTGAACTTACCTGCGGGTAGGGTATAGGCCTAGGGCACCTTGACTGAACCACAGGATCTCTATCGCCCAGTCCGCTCCTCTCTTAAGCTGCTGGTGGTTTAAAAAATAGAAGATTAAAAAAATAAGTAAATTATGCAGCACCGGTCTTGCAATTGAAAAATTGTTGATGAAGAATAGAGCAGGAAGCTGCTAAAGCGCGTTCAACGATCCGCTCTTACAGAATGACATAAGCTCCTCCGTAGCATAGGAATTCAAGTAAATCAAACTACGCGGCAAATTTCAGTATTGTATTTTTCCCAAGGTCAATCCTCCGCTTATAACCCTAAGTTGTCGAAACGTGTTTTAAGACAGCCTACGTCCCGAGTAGAAAAGCATTGTAATTTACTATAGTAAGGTTTTCACTATAAGTAATCATTACAGGCGATAGTGCCTGTATTGCATAGGTTGGTAGCTGCATCAAAGGATGCACTGAAGTGATTGATCCCAAAGACTTTAGTGATTTGGGATCTCACTGAAGTAGATTATAGTACTTTTCTACTGGGGACATTTTATCTCTTGCACTTTATGACGTGTTCCACAGAGAGTTGACTGAACAGAAAGCTGCACTTTTAACTATATATATTATTTTGATTACAACACAGAAGAAATTAATGTTAATATGCCCTTGGGCCAATTAACAAATACACATATCTATTGTATTTAAAAAATGTGTGTATTTGCATACGTTTATTTGGTCCAGCTATTTTTCACATAGTGGGCCGTAACTTCTTCTATGTTGGAAACAGGTAAAAAGAAAATAAAACAGTTTACAGAAATCACATATTATTATAGAGTGCAAATACGCGGCATATCCTTGAAACATACTACGGTGCAACCAAGGCCCACCACAAGGCTCCGACTAAGTCCCTCCTTCTGGTCTGTTCTTAGGAATCAATAATTGATAATTCAGTCGACTTGAGAAGATGAATAAAACTCGTAAGTGAGACTAAAGAAGAACTAAAGGTTTGAAAAAAATACTATGGAAAAGGCATTGGAGATAATTTATTACTGCCTCCTTGTCAGAAACTCAAAACAGAAACAACAGGAATAACAGAAGACGGGCCTGCTGTCAAGGTCAGAGTTATATTGATTGTGTTGGCACTTAGAACAGTAGCGAAGTTGACTGTGGCTAAGCGAATAACACTCTGGTTAATAGACCAGAGGGTCCGGCTTATATATACCTCTTGACAAGGTTACAAAAAGGATTGCGCAATTACCTAATACTAGAGTATGAGTTGCGTAATTGCGCAAGACTAGAATATGAGTTGCGTAATTGAGCAACACTAGATTCACTGATTTCACATAGTGTGCAACACGTTTGTAATAGCTGGGATTGCGTGTTACAACACTATGGGCCAGGCACTCCTCTGCTATATCACTTTAGAATTCCGGAGTTACATCACAATGATTCGTGACAAGATCGTAAAGACCCAATAACTAGAAACAGGAACTTCAGGTGTATCCTGTTTGATACGAGGGTCATTACTCAAAGGCTATTAATTTAAATGTCAATTCAATAATACAAATGAATTTTAATGTTGGACAGAATGGGTTTCGTTAAGATTCCGGTAGAAATCGCTTTTCAAAAATGGCAAAAGAGACCTGTTTTGAGATAACCTGTATCGGCTCTTGTATTTACTGACAAGGCTTTTTTAATGATTAGATATGAACGATAAACCTGAAATCAAAGCCCTTTTAAAACTTTTTTACTTTTTGTATTTGTATTTTTATTTGTATTCGCCGGCCATTGGGCCGCAACAGTGATTCCAAAAAGAGATGACAGTACGATCGGTTAAGTGCAACGTTCATTTTCTTTTTTACTTTTTTAAAATTTACCCGACCACAAAATCTCGCGCACTTCTTCCAGATCAGTCATGGCGAATCCGGGCGCATTGAACGTTGAAGCAAGACGTTGTCGTGCTCTTTAAACAATCGTGATACTACTTTTAGTTTATCTATTACCATTGGTGCTTCTAACAAGATATAAATCTCTCGGATAAGGAATAACGTACTCGAATTAGCTAACATTATTCTGAATTTCTGTCTTGGTTCACATTATCTTTATCCCTAGATCATTCGTATTTTTAATACTTCAACTTGATTGTTTAAAAACCTGACAGTCTAATGTGTTATTTATTATTATTAATGATACATTTATTTTATTAATTTTCCCACATAACGCGGTGTAGCTTTGGCAGGAAGACCACACGTTATCGCACGATAGCGTACAAGCAACTAGAGTGAAATCATTGCGGAGGATTGCTTGCTGGTATGCTGGTAAGACTATATTTGGACTATCCTAATAAAAGTAAAACCGGGCTACCATTAATTTGAGCTTTACCACAAGGGTTCGATAATTCGTTCAAAGGACGGATATTCAAAGTCTTGACAACATTGAAACATCTGGCACATTCAAGCAGTGACTGGACACAAAAGGGGCAAGTGCACGAGTCGAAACTCCTCAATCAGGGCGCTTCACGGTGAGCCTGTTTTCCACCAAGGATCGGATCCTGATGAAGAAACCCTTGATGTAGGACCAGGTCCTATTGACGGAGTTTTTCTAGTACTATCCCGTTCTGGTAAATGACCCACAACACCAACACCTGGTTCTGGCGGTACGTTGCCTTAAGCAGGATCGAAAACATCTAGGGAAATCCTGAATTTGAACGGCGTGTAGCAAGCGAAGCCCCTGGGATCAGGAAAAACTGAAATTTCAAGAGCAGGTTCTCAACCAGGATTGAATTCAAGTCAAGGAACCCAGGAACCACATTTTGACCATGTTATGAAGATGTCGGAAACAGCATCACCGAATGATGAAGAGATCCTTATATCAGACCCAATAGGTTCAATAATATGCAATTGGGAAGGATCGAGCGACGAACACATCAATACAACGAAGGGAAACAACACAAACACACGTAGTGGCAGTGGTGCAAGCATGGGAGGAACCAGTTCTGGTACTGCCAGCTGCAGCCCCAGTGTGGAAGTAGCCGTCGTGGGTGTTGATGTGTGTCCTGCAGCACGGAGTCAAGCGCTAGCAAAAACCGTCATAATGACTTCACCGACAAATCATACGCTTAGAATATTAACCTTAAAATTCTTTATGGTCCCGACAAACACGATCAAGAGAATTCAGCACTCTTCAGTATTACTTTTACCCAATTACTTAGACAATTTCAAGTCAAATCATGCTTCCGAAACTAGAATTCTTAGGATAGAAAAAGGAAGACTGTATCCTTCAAACAATTAACCCAGAAGCATATTTTCAAGACCCAGTACGGTCCAGTGCAGCCTCGCCTAAGCCCCACCCAACAACCAATCAGACGCGACCCAGCCAAGAAAACGCGGGCTAGGCAACCAGCTATACGACTCTCGGCTTCCACCACTCTTTCTACTTCAAATTTACATTATTATTATTATTATTTGTATTACCGGCCAGCGGCCGCAGCAGAGAACGCTTTATACAAAAATCGGGCAAACTGCACACACACGCACTTGCGCACACACACAATGCAACTTGGCATTAGGCTGATGGCTGATTGAGCTCCGCGTTTCGAGCCAAGTTCCGCAAACGCTTTCGAGCCAAGTTCCGCAAACGCTTTCTAGGCTTAGCTTCCGCAAATGCTTTTGAGGCTTAGCTGTAGGCAGTATGCAGAGGCACGTGTCCCAATGCGCCATCAGCTGACCGCTATGACGATATCCTACTTAGTAAACAAATTGTATACGCAACATTGCGTACGTCTGTTTTTTAACATAGACTACCTAACATTCCTTGCTATTTCTGAAATACTAAAATGATATGCAGTTTAAAGTCAATTATATGACAAACTTAAGTTTAAAAAAGCGGTGAAAGTCGAGATTCACATGATCAGCTGGTTGCCTAGTCAGCGCTTTCTTGGCTGGTCTCGTCTGATTGGTTGTTGGGTGGGGCTTAGGGCTTAGGCGGGGGTGCACTGGACCGTAGTGGGTTTTGAAAATATGGAACCCGGAAAAGAGCGGCAATTTTTGATACAATCCAATTTTCTGAGACCACCCCGTACCACCGTAATTGTATCAAGTGACTGGGCGGCAGTATTTTACCAAGATTCTGCAGTTTAACAGCTTCAGTGACCGTCTCTACTAAACTACAGTATTTCTTTTGGCAAAATATCAAAGTATGTACCTTCTTAATAAATCAAATGTGACAAATTCGAAAGAGTTGGAGAAACTGGATATTGCGTCAAACCAGTTTTATTCTCTAGATAGATTGTAATCACCAGTTACCTTTATGACTTGGCCGATAGATAAGTTAAAAAGATGCAGTCTACATGTTAAATACTGTTAATAACTTAATAGGGGTATTATTATAAGAACTGGACTAGTTGTTCTTACCCTGCATACTTGTAGAGTATTCGACCATGACAGTGACTGAATATGCACACGAAGGTATGTAAAGCTGGGATCCACCCATACGCATATACACCGCAGGAATCCGTAAAATTTAGCGTAATGCTTTTCCTGTCAAAGTTAATTTAAGTAAACTAAAGTTGATGGTTGATGTAGCAAGTTGATACCAGTAGTGTTTGGTATTATAATTCATAATAAGGAATATAGACTTATTATTCCGATACATATATACCTAGATAACCTAATATAACCAGGTAATTGGGTATGTCGCTATGTACTGCATACACATGTATCAATTTACTAGTGCCCAATTTATCGCTGAAGTTGACCCCTGCTGTTCCGTCTGCACAACAGGTACCGGCTCAGTTTACATTATGATAAGCTAGACCAGGGATTTGCACGTTAGCGATATGGCCAGCTGTTTAGCTTCAAGTATTTTTGACAGTTATCGTTCAGCGACGTTTGCCTTTACCGACTAACAATTGAACAAACTGCAGTTTGCTATTAAGTTATATTCGAATGCTGTTTCCCACACAAGTCTTGATACGAAGATCTGTGTCGGCAAGACTCGTTAGGGATCTAGCTTGGGCCATGCCGCCCAGGAGCATTTTTCTTGGAAATGGTTTCCGCGCGCGATACGCCCCCGCCCCTGGGCTGACGAGGTGAGGGGGAAGATGAGGAACGATTCGAAGCAAGGGTTACGGAATGAACAGGGTTCAGGCGGGCCGGGAAATAGGTTGCTAGCAGTGCCGCTACCGGGTCACTGTTTGTCAGGACAGGCATATCGAGAGCACAGTATAAATTGTCTTAGACAGTAGGTCGGCGAAGGGTATCTCCCCATGTTAAAGCATTATACCGCATAAGTGGCGCCGCCGCCGTCAGACCTCCCGAACTACGTACTGCCTGGCCCCGCCTTTCCTTTAATTTGCACAACGATCGATGTGTTCATTCTTCTGTTCGGTTACTTCGACTTTATCCATTAAGAGGTTGAAAATTTGAGTTAAGGCAAATACACTGTTTTGTATATATATAAATATAAACAGTTCTGATTATTTATATCTATCAATTTTTAAATTACTATAATATTCTTTTTATAAAAAAATACTATACGGCATTCTTACTCTTGTTGTTTTGGAGCAATCAATAATTATTAGTACAACTCGTACAATTTCTCTTAAAATCGCAAATTCTAGTAGTTCAAGTTTCTAGCGTTCTAGTAATAAGGTTTAAGATAATACAGGAAAATAAAGAAGCATCTAAAACTCTATAACAGCATTTTAGATAAATTAACAAGTAGGAACAAACGTGAAGTTGAAAACTGAATTGGTCTCGGCCTCAAAACAATGGAGACTGGAAAAAAATAATTTGAATGTAGTCTCAGCCTATCTGAAGTGCATCTTAGCACCTTTAACACAGTAACGATATTGAATGGGCGGGGCCAGGCCGTACGTAGTTCGGGAGGTCTGACAGCGGCGGCGCCACTTATGCGGTATAATGCTTTAACATGGGGAGATACCCTGCGCCGACCTACTGTCTAAGACAATTTATACTGTGATCGAGAGTCGGGTGTGGCGGCGGGTCTACCGCAAAAATGCTGGGCCGTCTGCTTCACCGCCAGTGCCATCCCAGGATGCGCGATAAGCTTTGCTTTTGCAGTGCCACCGTGGCTTCGCTTCTACTGCCATCTAGGGATAATTGAATTGATTACCAGCGTTCGCGCTTGAAATACCTGTTTACTCGTAATAACAGCGTTTAACCGCTTAGTATTGTCAAACTATAATTCAATATGGTAGATTAGGATTCGTACATTAACGAAGTGGCCAACGGTATAGCTTCATGCTCTTTTTGGCAGTTATCTTCTATTGGGTAATTGATCTGTGCATTGCCCAATCCATGTAAGCGTGCCCACCCAGCAACTATCTTTCGCAAGGAACTCACGTCAACTTACGTGCATTCTCATTTTCTGATGAACAACAGCGACGCCACGATCCTACTGTTTACCCATCATACCTTAACCTATGGGATAGGAAAGAAAATGGTTTGCAGTCATAGACCTATTTTTTTAACAAGCCTGTGGCCCATCTTGAAGATTCATCCATAACCTGAGTTTGTTTTTGCAAAGCTAGTTTGACTGAATATCTTGATCTAAGGTTTCACAAGCTTGGAGTGTTATAAATATAGACTGAGACACTTCTCGTTATAGCCCACTTGAATTGCATGCCCTTTCACCAAAAAATGACAGCATTTTTACGCCTGCGTTGGACGAAGTACTCCCTGTATTGGTTAATACTATGCCCTCTGACCCTGATGTTCCAGCCGCTTAATATTCTTTTAAGGGCCTAGACCGTGCTGTACGTAGTATAAAGGTACAACTCGGTCGATATGTCTTGGAATAAGTCTATACTATGGTGCTGTGTAGTGATAATTCAAAACTGGCATGGTTTATACCACTTTACCACTACTCACTCCCAAGGCCCACCTATGTCCACTTTAAATTGAAACCATCTAAAATGTCTCCTTTTCTGAGTAGATTTGTTCGAATTAGATAAGTTTCTGGGTGAAACGATATAACTGATGTAAGTTTACTCGTTGCATAACCGGAACTCGATGCGGAAGAACTTGCGCTCAGCTTTTTTCTGTATACCCTAATCTGGCTGGGACGGTATTAGGGCTGGGTAGCAAAAATGCCCCCCCTCCCCCTACTTTACATTTTTAAAAAGTCATTGCACAGTATACGATTGACCACCCCTTCGAGGAAATGATATATCAAATCACAGATCTATACGTCAAGTAACGGGAAATTTCAAGTCTCTGGTTATTCCGCTGCCCACTCCAGAGGTCCTGGAAGCAATTTGGTACGTACCGCTAACCCTCCGGGCAACGCTGATTAATGCTAAAGATATTCCTCAAAAATACACTTGCGTGCTCCTGATATAAGCAAAACAGGTTAGTGTCTTGACCAAAAGAATGTATTACAGGAAAAGGAACCCATATTTTTAGAATGAGAATTCCCAAAAATATAGTTTCGATAAAAACTTGAACTTGGAGCCAGTCGTATCGTTTTGGTAATGAAAATCAAGCTGGAATTTAGACAGAAATGTCTATACAGTTACTCTAAAAAAATACGAGTGCCAACAAATGTTGTTGTGTATTCCTATGTTCAATATAACACAGCAACAATACGCGGATGAGTTATGAAAACTAATATGAAACAAGCATTACCAGATTAAATTTAAAGCCCCTCTTCTATGTGCCACTAACTCCTGCATTGGTCCGTGTGGTCACGTGATTTATTCCAAGAAATATTGCCGCCATTTTGGTTGTGATAACAACCAAAGGGAGACAGAGTCAGGCTATTACCATATAAAGTCGTCAAAACGAAGAGATGTAACAAAAGGAAGCCTGTTTTGGTACCTTGTTACGAGTCTGTGGCAACCGGTGGTGCCGAGTTCACATCTCTAGTAAAAACCTATTATAACGACGGTAAAGAAACGCTGCAATATCAAAGTACTACATTATGTAATCCTAACGTCGAGTGATATGATACAATCTGATACGGTATTCTCGGTACTATGATCCTATAATTTTAGCTGGGATGAGATTGTCTTAGCATAAAGCAATAACCTGATTAACTTTGTAAGCAACGGAACAAAAGAGCCCCACCCCCAACACCCTAACAGACGGGTGCCTATAGAGCTTTGGCATTATGACGTCACGTCACATGACTCGCCATGAGGCTCTATAGGTTTACAAACACCATGAAATTATCATTCACAGAACAGATTTATTTCACTCGTAAATATGTCAAAGGGCAATTTTTTAATGCTGGTACAACGACATGAAGTGCAACGGAAATACCCCCAATCTTATATGGAAATATACACCAACCGATCACCAGGTAGTCAAGATGACGGGCCCTTCAAAATACATAATCCCTCATCACTCCTAAAAGCACGCTATTATAGCATTTTATCAGTAACCGTTTTCACTAACGTTTACTCTCACCAAGTGTCATAGAAATGACCGTTTGTTTTACCAGATTGCAGAAGATTCACATGAAGATTAACAAATGAAAGGCATTATTCATATAAAGACATCAACTTGAAAGGCAAGGTCACTTTTTATTGTAGACTTGATTGTAGACGTAGCAAGTTCTTGCTAGCCGCTCGAACAAGTTTCACCTTTTCGTTTCGGAGTGAATGACCTAAAGAAAAAAACAGCGTCTCAGTGAACTTGTTCCATGACCTTGAAACTGAAACTATACAACTTAGGTAAATTGCATTTAATTTAAGCATTTTTCATATTTGTCCAATATGACTTACCTAATGCAAAAGATACCGTAAATCAGTATTTACAGCACTTGTAGACAATACGGAAGATAAAGGAAAATTTTTCCCAGTTAGACAAGAACTCAGACCAGTAAACCAGTACTTTTTGTATAACAGATCAATTGGGGAAAAAGTTAATGATGACGTTCAAGATTAAAACCATTTTAAGGAATAAAAGTCAAAGCACGTTTCAAGCTTTGTATTAGCAGGGGGGAAAAACAGGTATAAAAAGCAGCTTTTTGGTTGTTTTTACCGAGAATTAATAGGTAATTAAAATAAAATGAAGAGGTAAACGACTTGGCAAGAATGTAAGTAATCAATATTCAGTACAACAAGTGCATGCCACTTCCGCAATCTGTTATTTAACTTGTCAACCTGCATGCAAAAGGGACCTATCTTTGTGAAGTTCCTGTTGCCAAACGTGTAGACTGCCTTATCACGTTCCAAGCTCGACTTTCTATTTAAATGTATATTTTTCCCCCGCAGTGCTAAAAGTTTGATGACGCAAATATTGTTACGGATATCTTGGGTGTTGCTAAAGTAAATGTTACGCTGGCCTCGAGTATACAAAAGGGCTCGGTTTATAAGGGTAAAAAAAATACCCTTTCGTGGCGGCAAAATTTTTGTTAAAAGTGTTTTCTTCTTGATTGCGGCCTGTGGTCGGAATACACTATCCATATAAGGGTAAGAAACCGTTGCATTTTCTATTCAGTTCAGCAGAAGAAAGGTTAATAAATACCCTGGGTTACTGCACATGTTCGCACTTGCATGTTGAAATTGTATCACTTAACGAAGAAGCATCTTCTAATTACGATGAATGTGCGTAGTACAAAATGTCTTTTACCAACGTCTTTATGCTGTCAAGTTCAACACTTTATTAAATTCAAACCTGATGAAAGCGTAAACTTCGGGGTCTATATTTCAGGAACCCGTTGGTTCGTTCTGTAAGCAACAGGCACACACACACATACACACACATATATGTATTGTAACTTGCATATACATAACATGCGGTATATGTAATAATGGTGTGGTAAATATGGTGTATACTTGCATTACACATCTACCCCGCTTTAAACATATTCTTGTAGCAGATTTATTAAGTTACATGTATTGTAATGAGTTTCGCCGAATATAATATGTCCAGTCCATAGCAGTGACACTTCCTGCTGCACACGAGCCCGGTACAATGGATAAAGTTTGTGAATAGTTTTGGATGTGATACAGAAGTAATATTTGCATACTTTTACAATGACAAACTAGTTATCAGCATGATGTACCTACAGCATGCTAAAGTATAACGAATTAGTGGACAGGCACGATTGTTTATTCTACTTTTCGTTCCTTGGTACCATAAGCCTATAGAACTACTTTTCCTATGGTTATACCGAGGGTTCGCCAGTCCAGGGAAGTCTGTGTGAGTTGTAAAATCTTGGAAGATTTTCTCGGGAATTTTGAAGAGTTTTAAAGATGCTTAAGGAATTTTCGGGATTCTTTGGGCAGATTATCAGGTGCTTTTTAAGTCTGCTATCAAAGAGTTGCTGTTTATAATGGAATTGACTTTGAACGTCATCTGTGGCGCACCAACAAGCAGCCGCATCTTGAGATTCAACTTTACTCTCTGATTTCGTTGTACATACCGAATGCGACGCTATAATGGTTCGGTACGAACTAGGTGTGCAAACCTCTCTATTTGCTAATTAAAGTACTTCATTAAACTTGGCAGTATTCAATTGATGAAATATATTCTGATCCATAAAGGACTGATTTTTTTAAACCTTTTTCTATTTTGTTAAAATTATGTCCCTCAATCGAAAGACCAGTTTTTGATTTTGCTGTACCTATATACGGCCCTTGAACTTGAACTGGGTACAAGACGTCTTAATGATGCACGCAATTATGGGAAATGCTGCAGCTTGGCTTATCTACAAAGATGCGTGTTTTTTCAAGTACTGTTGGATATCTCCTCAAAAGGACAAGAACTACTTATCCTTGGAAAACAGAGCATACCAAGCTATCTTCACAAGGAACTGTCCAGAAGTAACAAACAAGTTCCAGTGCATCTGGACCAACTGAAAAAAGGCTACCAGAATTTTATTTGTTTCTCGGCATTAACATTTTTGTGAACTAGAATTACCAGCTTGACGCTTATCCATGTTTAAGGTATGGAACTTGCTATTTTGATGTGCAGTTGCATTTTTCAACAGATAGTAGTACTGTATAATAGTAACGTATAAAATAATATAACAGTTCATGCTACATTGCTTGTAATTTTTGTTGACCAATTCTCATATCCAAGCCATTAATGAGAAGTAACCATACTCAAGACACTTATTCACGACACAACTGAAAAACCAGCCATTATGATACGTGATAATTCATGTAAAATTAGTGTGTATAACTCTAATAACGGCATAATACAACCAAGTAGCAAAAAATGAGAAACTGCCTTGTACAACCAGCTTTTTCAAGATGCTTTTTTCCTGTTCCCTGTAATCAACATTCTTATCAAGTTCCTACATTACTTGGTCTACCCAAAAAGACCTAAATTGAAAAATACAATTTCTTCTCAAAAGAAAAACTCGCCGAGTTGCTTCTTCTGACGAACTTCAGGTTTTTGCTGTGCGGTGCTGGACAAGACTATATAAGATGCTAGCTAAGGACGCAGTCTTTGCAATCGTAACCGAGTCGATAACCGCGTGACTTCATGATTAAAGATGAAGTTACCTAGGTTTTACTTCTTTGGTTTTCTACTACTTGTAGATGGTAGGCCACAGGTAAATAAGATTTAGATTATAAACATCTAAAAAATTACTAGCCTACAATTAGTGTTTTTGAGGTGAGGCATGCCTAAATGCCTCTAATATGCATGTTGCAAGCATAAATATATCCAAGGGTATAAAAGAAAAAACAACATCCTTTATCATTACTGATGATAACATCGATGCAGGGCTCGGTACGAAGCATACCTATGCATGTATTCTGATAAGCAAAGTAAAAGGGACGATTGTTAATTTTGAATGAATACATGCAAAGTCATTTAGAAAAAATCATGTTACCTATAGGGCTCAACTTAAGCTTGGAAATTGAATTGGAATACTACATATGATATTCATAATTTAGACGGAAACTTCCGACAAAGTATCGATGGAGGATGACTCTATGCCTGGCACAGCTTGGAAGGAACTTGAAGAGCACGGTGGTAAGTACACAACTGTATAAGAACTCTTAATGATAACTAGCATACTGCCACGGGCATATCAGAACTTGAAAGTTCAGGGTCGTAAACCAAACTATGTTCGTACATAATTATGTTAAAGTACCTTCTGTCGGTTTCAGATAAGCTGCAGTTATTCAGGAAAACGCTTGAAGACGACAAATCCTATCCAATCGAGAACCCACAAGGCGAAGTAGTAGATACTGTTAGACGTAAAAGAGGTTTCGACGGAGATTTGGAGAACGGAGATTTGCACCGTGAAACCAACTCGAGCTACGGAGAAGAAGTAGCAGCACGTAATGGAAAGCGCGCTCGCCAACCCACTTCATCAAACGGGAATCTTCTTAATCAATACACACAAATTTCTTCCGAATTCTCTGGTAACCTGCAAGCACCAAGCGCTAAATACGGTGGAGCAGCCGACAATGTAACGTTGTTACATACACTGGTAGCGCCCCGATTAGGTGTCCTGAGTCAATTAACACAAGTACTCTCTGAACTCTCTGGAAAACTTTCGATGCTGAACAAAGGACACGGGTTAGAGGAAGTATTCGGAGGTCAACCAGAATATGGAGGATCCAGTGAAGGAGAGATCACAGGCAGCGAACGTATCAATCTTAAGGATGGAAGAGAAAGTGGAAGCGGCGGTGGAAGTGGAAGCGGAGAAAACCGCGGAGGAGGTGATGGACATGAATGTGGATCTGGGAGCGGCAATGGAGGAGAAAATGAGGGCTGCCGGTGCCGTGGGTCTTGTAACAACGGAGGCTGCTGTTGCGGTTGTTGTCATGACGGCCAATCCGAAACCATTAACGTAATGTTTCCAGTGAGTATTAGTCCGGAAATGATTAGTTCTCTGGGAAACCTGCTCGGAAGTGCATTTTCTGGTGATTCCCAAACTTTCTTTGCAGGTGTCGATCCAGAACGTCTCGCTAATCAATTCAATTTTAACTTCGTCATGTCATATTTACAGGACACGATCTTTAAAGACCTGCATTTAAGAAAATCAAGTAAAACTTCTTCAAGTTAAACTTATTCAAGCAAAAGAACAGCACGAAATGTTGAGGGATTGGGCAAAGCTAAGTGTATATTGGTAATAAACGGTTTTACTTCGTTGTACCTCTTCCAGTTTTTCCATACCTTACGCAGTAGCGGTAGCTCAACTTGTATATCAAGCTTCTCAGTTGTCTGGATAACGTGAATTCATTTCCAAAAACAGACAAATTTTGCTGAAGATCCTCGTTGGTAACACGGTAAGCAAGGGTGGCACAAGATGGCATTATGAAGTTATTTAAATAGTCAATGGAATATAGACTTCAGCACGATAGTGCGAGCTCCTCAATGGTGATTTTTTTTCTACTTACAGAGAACGAAAAGTTTCAATAGAGCCGAACATATCCTACGATCGTGTTATGTTAAAAATAAAAGGTTAGATAAAGTATATAATAGAGGCGGTAAATTAAGCGTCGAACAAAAATGATTCACTGTATTGTTTTTTTTTACAGAACAAGTGTGAAATCCATTATACAAATCCACACGAGCAGAACTTACGTTAATAAAAATCGGCCAAGTACTAGCCAACCGTCAAGGATGAGCTATTAAGAGTGACGGCTGTTTATCTAGGATGTTGGTGCAAAGCTCAGATATTGCGAGCATAATGACAAGTCGATGTTATATGCATTTTTGCGTCTATTTCATGTGAAGTTGTATTCAGCACGGAGTTCGTTTACAGTGATTATTCGTAACGCTTCTTTGGTGATTTGTTCCCAACAAAAGATTCATACGGTCACAACTATCATGTGCTATGAAAAATCTTCCCTAGCACTTGTTAACTCGAAAAAATTTTCAAGTTAAAATGAACATAAAAGATTATGATTATGATGACCGTTTAGAAGGAGACCGGTTAAACTGAATTTGCGATCAGAAAAATATACTGAGCGAAAAGTTCGCCAGGTTGTGGTAATGTGGCGTCTTGACAGACCTGAAAGGATAGAACTCTCTGTGCTTCAATATTTTCGTCTTAAAAAGCATTTCGCCACAATATGGGGCCGTTTGTGCCAGCGCGATTAAATACTTGATCGTATTATATGCTAGACGGTTGAAGATATGACATCCCCAATTCAACATATATTGCATTCAAGGTTATATATAATTTTCTAGTATATTAACGTTAATAGTAACGTAGTTATGATTTATTTTCCCTTGCTAGTGTACGTTTCGCTCTGTAGTACTCGTACTCGGCTCCAGCCACCGGATCCGGGTGCGAATTCACCGTTACTTGCCGTAAACAGTCCGGTTTCAGTATTCTTGACAAACTTGACGGAGTTGAACCTTTTGTTCAACACCACTCGTTCGAAACTTAGTTCAGTCAAAAGTAAGTAAAACATACTGACAATACCAGACCGCCTTACGAAATTGTCCCGGTGGTCATCTACATTTGCTATACTTTGTTTTTTCTGAATATTCAGAATTCAGAACCATCTATTTAACTTCGCATTGACAAGCTAACTTGCGCCACTTGTAAGCTAGCTATCAAATAGCAAACCTTTCTTTCCAATAAGCTAGCTAGAAAGTTCATGATTTAGTGAATGTTTCGACCGATTCTGTATATTCGACTTGTAATACTAACGTAAGATTATTATGGAAAAGGTTAGCCCTTTAGAAACAAGTCCGCTGGGTGTAAGTTGCTGGTAAAACGGGTCTACGGTGTTTAGCAGCTAATTCATAGCTGTGGTAAGTTATCTTATGGGTATGGCTTACAGGAATATCTGTGTGCTATAAACTGCCCTAGCCGTGCTAACGAAAACTGCACGGTTACCTTCCGAGTCGGGTTGTGCTCTTCGGTTGCTCAAGGAGTTGTAAAACCACGTGTTTGCCACAGGAGTATAATAAATTATTTCAAAGATCTATAATTCGCGGAAATATTCTCAAAGCAAAATAAAACCGTGAAAGCCCTTCATAAGAGCTGAAACGCACTTTTAGCGCTCAATTTCATCACGGGAACCTAGTTGGAAGTTTCAACTTCTTGCTGCGCAGTTTTCAGGGAATCCTTTAAAAATGTTCCTTTTTTAATCAACTTTCAACCAACATAAACACAAAATATTTCTGTTTTCGCCGGTGTTGATCGCTAGACAAAATAATATAACACAACGCAAAGCGTTTCATTAGCATATAAGTCTACTCCTACTGGGACATCATGATATTATCATAATTATAAAGTATGATTAGCCAGTAAATTGCTATGATTCAGTTATTGTAAAAATTACATCAAACTAGGTATGTTGGTAACTAGGTCCGCCATGTTAGCGGCCTGAGAATCAGCTGCTCGTATGTAATCCATTCAGAAAGGGGGTATTTCCGTCGCATTGTCTCTTAATATACTGAAACACTTAAACTGGTGTGAAAAGATTTTGGTTTAGCTACAAGTTCATGAAATAAAATTTAGTGAATAGAAAATTGTTTGTTAAAGTCGATTTTTTGGTGTATGACGCTTATAAAACCCTATAGAAGAGTCACGTGACTGTCGTCATACTATATATTGTGATGCCTAATTCTGCTAAGGGGCTGAGAATTAGCACCGCGGATCTTTAGTACCCAATAGAATGACACAAAGCACCAACTAATCTTAAACAACTTGTATTGGGTACCATATGCAAAGTACAGCCAAGGGACCTTTTACCTCTGGGCACTTGGGCCTCTAGGCCCCCGGACTCCGCGTGTTAACAAGCTCGACTAGTCTACATCTTAGACCAACTTGGACTCCCGATCTTAGAGAGCGACTACCCTTTTAAGATGTTCTGAAAGGGCGTGGTCCAGCTTCCCCGTCAGCATCGGCCATAACGTACGTGTCCATAAACACGTATGCATCACGGAAGTTCCCACTTGTAACTCGACCAAGTAGAGTTACTAGAGCCGACTTGGTGAACAACACAGGAAGCGTGTCGAATATTCCCCGGTCCAGAATTACGCATGGCAATTTATAGAAGTATTACAGTAACTGCCATACTAAGTCATGCACAGTCTAAAGGTTAAGATTCTAAGAAAGACCAGCATTGTATAACGTGATAATTTTTTTAAAGCAGCCTCATGCAGCAGTGCACACATGGTAAACAAAAGAAATCCGTGGCTGGTTTGAGAAAACTGTTTGAAAAATAGGGGATTTCTTGAAATCGGTAAGTTGATTCCCAAGTAACATATATTTATATATGTTAATTAATATGTGAAAATTCCGGTGGCTATTAAGGTCCTACGCGAAGGTATCGGTTTCCGATACTAAACGGGAGTTACGCGATGAAGCCCACATCATGGCTAGTGTTGAACATCCGAACCTTCTGCAGCTACTGGTCATCTGTATTACCTCGCAATGATCCTCCTTGCACCGACGTTATCTTGGGTTAACTGAGCATCTCAGTACTTGCCACCCAGTTAGTACTTTAGCAGCAATTAGAAGTCGGATACATATTGCCAATCATGTCAAGCACGTTAACAAGAAAACCACTACCCTAATGGATCGCATCATAGGAAAAATGGTACAGTGCTTGATTAAATTTAGCAGACATTTTGAATAGCCCAGACCGGCCCACCACGTGATATCCGACCAGCAGCCGGATCGCATCGTACCGTTGCACATGCTGTTGCTACATACTGTCGCATCAACCAAGTATCCGTTTAATGAAGTTAAAATACTTATTAAAGTGCACCAACCCACTATAGCAACACCAAAATGTTAAATTCATTGTTATACTTGCTCCTCTTGGCTTTCTCAACTCATACCAGAGCTTCTTCATGAAACAAAGATTTGCAACAACCTCTCTAGACCAGGCTTAAATGCAAACGGCGAAGAGCAGGTGAACTGCATAAAGTATGAAGAAATGAATCATTGTTTAATGTATCTAAGACGTCTTTATTAGGCTGCTCAAGGAGTTATTGGATTTACATAGCTCTCACTGACAAGCTTTTCAATCGCAGTAAACCATGCTGTGTCGCATGTGTTCGGAGTCGTGGTGGTGGTAGCAAACACAGCCATAAGGCATCCAGGTGTTTTGGGAAATTTTTATATCTGTAATCAGGTTATCAACTCTTTCAAACAGGACGAGAGCCCCGCAGAGTGGTTACAGTGACAGCCGTCCAGTCTTGAATGTCGTCCATGTTGGCTTTGAATCCTAATAAACAGAATTACATAAATGTTAAAGGAGTGGGAAAAAATACTTACTGATTCATATTCATCATGTAACAGACCAATGTCTTACTGTGAGTCTTTTCATAAGTCCAGGGCTTCATGCTGCCACAGCTACTGAATACTGCGGAAGTCGCGCGAATTCCAGGACACGACGGTCGCCGGTCACCAGAAGCAACTATGACCGTGAACGAAAATTATAGACCTACGAGTGAATCACACTTACATAGTAATTTGAAATTTACCTTCATATGTACAGACGCTTCTAATTTGACGCGTCACAATTTTAGCGCCCGCCGACTCATGGGGGTAAACAAAAAAGAAGACATCAGAAACTACATTTTGTTGCTCAGAACTCATCGCATATCGTGAAAGAAACGCTGGGGACAAACTTTATATAACAATCAAATTTGGTGTAAACCGCAGAAAAACAGCTGGTAGGGTTGTGCGGTCCCGGTTAACCGGTTACTGGGGTTGGGTTCCGATCAGCCGGTTACTTTCGCATTTGTAACCTCCGGTACCGGTTCCTTTCGAAAAACAATGTTATTTTTTTTAAACGGGTATTCTGGGATAAGATATTAATCTCATTTCAACTTTTGATATTTTCAAATTATCAACTTTTTTATAATTTTTATTTCACGACAACTTGTTTACGATACATGCCATGGCAGGTAAATGAAATAACATATCGTTATTCAAACATAGATATGCAGTATTTTCGTTATTACTATCGTGTATCCGTATCCATGCAAATTTAATTTCTCAGACTTAGAAATTTGCACTTTTATCAACATAGTTGGTAAATTATTTGGGCTTAAGATGATGTACAATACCGTTAGAGATGTCAGGCGTCGGATGTACTGGCGTGTTCCTAACAAATAAATGTCTGTTGTTTGTAGAATCTTTCCTTGTCAAAGAAATTGCAAAACGGACCCAACAAAATGAAAACTTGTTAAATTTGGCTTAATACCGCTAGATATTAAATTTTTAAAAAGTAACCGGATCCCGTAACCGGTAATCAAGTATCAACCCCAGGAACCGGACTTGGTACCCGATTACTACCAAGTGACCGGATCCGCACACCTTTAGTTTCTGCACATCTTCAAACGTCTCTAAGGCAGTCGACATTTCAGTACTTAAACCGAACTCATTCACGGCAAGTGACCGTGAATTCAGACTCAAATCCGATGGCTGGAGCCGAGTTCTATATGGAATGAAAAGCGTCGTATCGATATGCCACTGTTTTTCGTTTGAAATAAACGCAGTTGATTACATAAAGTAATTAGGTGCAATAATACACACTGAAATAGATTCAAAGTGTCAATATTAAATTAATTATCAGATGCAGTACATATTCAATTTTGAAGATTACACATTCAACTGTGGAGTATATTGTACGATCAAGAACGATTTCTCTTGAGTGACCCAAACGACGCTCGTCATATAGTCACGTTTTATGACAGAAGTAGGAATGTTCAAAACTGAATTTCAATACTAATTCTAATATTTAAATGTCCCTGTATCCAAATAGAAACTATGGTATGCAACGATTTACGGTCACTGTATGTTTTACCACAAAAAAGAACAATAAATCAAGAGAATCTATCTTGTAACACGTCAGCTGATATAAACTACACAAAGCCGGCAGCGAAATCGGAAAAGAGACCGATATTTCTTTCTTCTTAAAAAAAAAAACATTTCAAGCAGTGACAGCTACTTGAAATTCAGACTGGAACTCCCCACCAAACAGGAAAGAATGTATTCCTGCTTATCTGCTGCAGACGATCTTCTGCATTCGCGCAACGTCAAGAACCCACAAAAAACTGATTACCTTCAAATGAATATTATTCACCCTCCTGGAACTCAATTATTTTTCAAGTTCATCTATACTGTTGGTTAAAACTGTAGTTTCGGGCTTTGCTCCTTGCACTCGAAATACCAATATACAACACACATCACGCAATTCAACATACACGTGAATCTAAAGGTTGATTTATATGATTATATACGTGTATTTAAGCTTGATATGTACTATAATAGTCGTAGCATAGTGAACAGCTTAGTGCGATCAAAACGCGCATAGTAACAAATCCACGAATGATTGCATCTATTTCATGTAACTGTTTTAGTTACCACTTTTTTGCAATCCCTAAACAAATATCAGGTAGGAACGAAGCCCGTAAGTTTGGTATTTCGAACATAAATCATAAGAGGATTTATAACAATAATGATTCAGGCCCTTGAGAATTGGTGCACTACATTATATAGTCAGGGCTCTGTAGAACTTTCCGTAAAAGTCTACCCATGTATAAAAAGATTAACAGACTCTACCGCATGGGTTCCCTGCTTGGACTTTTGTCTTGGGCGACTCCAAACTAGCTTTTGTCTTCTTGATCATTTTTTTTTAACGCGACTTGTATCTCGAGCGTCACTAGCACAAACTGCGTTATGGTCAGGAACAAGGCATATTCTTGCGATTGACCTAAGGCACAGGCAAGGTTATTCTAACAAGACAAAAGCTTGGTAGAAACCTGTCACAGTAACATTTCAACCTATTCATTTGCTCAAAATTACTCATCAATCTATTCATCATACATACGCATTGAGACGGCTTGAGTACAAATGGGGGTTGCATCGCCCATGCTATTCAAAACAATTTAAGGGGATCAGAAGGCTACGTTCATTTATAATGGTTTACACTTCTCGGTACTGAAGTCTTTTTCTCGGGAGAGGTTGTCCTATCACAATGTCATTCACTTGTTGGGCATTGGGCGGGCGGAAAGTACTCTCATTAAAGAATCGAGTTTCTTGTGGAAGAACCTGCAGAGTTGTTTTTCCAGTAAAGACGGTGTTCTGCGCTATCGGTAAGATTATAAAAGACCTTGGTACGAAAGCTAATTGACAGTTCCTCAAGCACACTCGGGCGGTGAACCGACTAGAAGAAATCCTGCTTTATTTCTAAGAAGAAATGAAGCTGTGCTTGATTTTCTTGTTAAGTCTTCTTCTCATCGTGAACTCCAAGGCCGAGGTATGTACATTGTTTTAAGGTTTCATCTTAGATTACCCCAAGCTTCAGTGCAAGCAACAGAACTATTACAGAACTTGGATATGAATCAGAAACTATGATCATTGCAAACTCAACGAGGCAACTTTAGTTGATTCTAAGCTGATGGTGTCTGCAAACTTGCTTAATAATAGATGGTAAACCTAACGCCCAGAAAAAAAAATAAGATTAAAAGTAAGTATCTGAAGAAAAGAACCAAGAAAAAGATCTGAATGAAAAAAGGAACAAGGAAAAGAACTCAGAAAACTGCAACTGAGACCTGGAATTCGTGATTCCCAAGGTCTTCGATGACCATGTGA
Organism: Leptestheria dahalacensis; assembly: GCA_022114935.1. NCBI lineage: Eukaryota > Metazoa > Arthropoda > Branchiopoda > Diplostraca > Leptestheriidae > Leptestheria > Leptestheria dahalacensis. The sequence goes on along the minus strand of JAIQCU010000008.1, from coordinate 88,659 downwards.
ACGAGGGACACTCGCCCTGGTCATCTTAAATGCAGGTACTGGCAGCAAGAACAGTCTCGAAGTTCAAAACCTTGGTGTAGAGGGCAAATAAGGTTGTGACCCGGGATAAACATGTTTAGCGAAATTAGGGCTTAAAATACGAAAACTTCCAATTTGAAAGTCAATAGTACAATAAATGTTTTGTAATTGTACTTTATCGTCAAACAGGAGAGAAGAGAAAATGAGAAACAAAACAGAAAATAACAAAAACAGATTTGAGGGTCAGTTGTAGGGTCATTAGGAAAAACTGAACAGACGGGTTCCGACGCCTACTTCTCGGTCCGCTCTCCTCAGCAGCGTCCTGCGCGGTACTAGCAATGTAGCCTAAGGTGTAACTCCTAATAAGCCATGCGCCTAGTTTTCTTGGGCTAAAATTTGAAAAGTGCCTAGTCGAAGGCGCTAGTCAAGTGTCCAGTTCGTCAAGCTCAGACAGGAAGTGTCCAACTTTGCCGAACTTAATGCATGTAGAGAAAAAAATGCCCCGTGTTTCAAGCTTTCAGTCGTTGTCCGTTGTTAACTGCTACGAAATTTGTTTTATTTTTACTGGCAAACAAGATCGCAATTTTCCTTTCTCTCTAATTAGCTAGTTATTGTTATATTTTTCTGACAATCATAACGTTACAACACATAGTAACTGTAAAAAGTTTGTTTTCCAACTAATAACTATTTATTGTAATCGAATAAATAAATTGGGCAAAAGGGTCGTTGAGCCCAGGCTAGCCATGTTTTCCATAAATGTGTTAGACTGCCCTCCTGGAAAGCGCCATCCACTGCAGCGGTGAAATGAGGCAGTCTGGGCTGAAAGACCCTTTTCCTAATAAATTGCAATAGACAAGTTGGCAAAATAATGTACTTATAATAAGATACCTTAAAATATATAAGAAGTATTATACTTTATAGCATTAATATGTGTTATTTATCTTATAAAGGTACTGCTAGCTAAATATCCAATCTGGCAAGAAGTGCGCGTTTTCAAATAGTAGCCACGTGTCATAACGTCGGCAGGAACGTGCTGTCGCGTCTACAGTTTTCTTTTGAAGACAGGTTCTATCAAGTTTCTGTTTCTGTTTTTGTCATTAAAAAATCACGTCACTCCTAAAAAATCATTTTTCTGCTTCTAATGCCGAATGATTCATTCTTATGACGGTTATTTCAAGCTAGCAACGATAGTTTTCACATGGTTTTCAGATCTCTTCTGAAAGCCTGCAAAGTCGGACGGTAAACTGAATTTGGTGTATTTTTCTTCTTCTGTTCATGGGAATATGAATTTTTGATGGCGCCACAGTGTGTAATCGTAAACTATACATTCTGGCAATGTTAGTAAACTAACGTACTCGCAAAGTACGAGTCAACTATAGCAAATAAGAAATAGCGCCTAAACTTTATTAACGTTAGTTCACACTAGCACTATTTTGACCGTGGTCATGACCTTTGCCGGCCGTCGCGTTCAAAGTAGAGAGTCAAACTTTTACGGTCACGGTCAGAAATAAGGTAAAACCATGCAAGTGTGAACTAACCTTTAGACGTACGGGGAAAAGGTCCGTTAATGGGAGCAAAAGTCTTACATACGAATGGCGTGCAACCACATAGAAAACTATACTATAGTTTCCTCTGTTGCACAGTGAAATGCACATTGTACATTACGCCTCTCAAGAGTGAAGCGTTATATATGGAAGAAATTAAAATAGTGTTGAAATAACTTCTTCTGTTGTGCGCAATGTTTTGTACACATTTTTTGTTGTTTAGGAGGAAGAGTACTTTGAAGCTGAATATTCATACGAGGATGAGAGGGGCTTGGACTACCGCATGAACCATCCCATAGATGTGCAAAAGGCTGCACTAGATGTGGACGCAGGGGTCAGGGGCACGGACGGGAGAAATGTGAAGCATGGTGAAGGATGGCACGACAGAAGCTGGCCCAGCGGAGGATTGCATGGCGGAGGATGGCACGGTGGTACATGGCACGGTGGAGGTTGGCCTGGCGGGAATAGTTCATCCCTAATGTACTTATTCCATACTTCGAAGTTAAGTTTCCTTGGTATGCTGTCCGAAGCCTTTCCTGTATTACACCAAAAGCTGTTGCTTTGGAGAACGATATTTGGACAAGATGGCTTTGGAGGAATATCGCATCGTCCAACGTTATTGCAACAACTTTTTTCCTCCAAGTTGAGAATTTTTAACGTAGCACTCCAACTCTTCCGCGAAATTTTCCAGAAATTCTCAATTATAAGTACAATCTTCGAAGGAGTAGAAGGACATCAAGGAGGATCACCGAGTAATGGAACGCTGTTACAAGATCTGGCTACCTGGAGAGTAAACATTCTTGATCAAGCGTCTCAACTTTCTTATGCTTTCAACGAAAAGCTGCTGTTAACTCATGCAATCTACGGAGCAGGAGGAGGTACCGAAGGAAACATCAACTCAACCATGTTGGAAAAGTTGGTAGCGTCGGAACTTAACATACTTAATCGCTTCTCTCAAGTTATCTCTACGTTGTTCGGTAAATTCTCAGTTCTAAGTACAATTTTTGGAAAACAACCAACAAATATTACAGTTCTCATCCAACAATTGCACAGCTTCAAGTCTGACATTTTTCTTGAATTATCCGAAGTCCTCTCGTCGGTGTCCCGCAAGCTATTAGTATTCAATGTCTTCTACGGAGGAAGTCCTCTAGGTGGAAGTTTGCCAAGTAACGCAACGCTGGTACAACAACTGGGTGCTTCAAAATCTAACTTCGTTTATTTGTTATCTCAACTGTCTTGGACGTTGTCCAGGAAGCTGTTCTTAATTAGTAGAATATACGGAGGAGGAGGCTTTGGAGGAGCAGCAATGAATGCAACATTGATACAGAATTTGGCCAATATGAAACTGACTCTTGTTAACCAGTCGTCTCAAGTCTTGCATGCGTTATCTGTGCAATTCTTCATCTTAAGCTTGAAATATGCAGAAACTGGCTCTCAAGGAATGGCAAACAATATAACGCTGGCACGGCTGAATTTGGCCAAATCAACAATTTTTAACAAATTGTCAATATTGTCAGATGCATTTTCACAGAAACTCCAAGTTTTAGGCGCCATATACTTACAAGGAGGCTTATCAAGAGGGACAACCAATAGAACACTCATCCAACAGTTGGTTGCTTTGGAATTAAACATCTTAAACCTGGTCCCTCAAGTATTTTCAGCAATATTTGACAAAATGCTGGTCTTAGCTTCCGTAAATTGGGGAGCAATACCCGGTGGAGAGGCAAATAACCCAACCCAGCAATTAATGATATGGAAGTCAAACATCTTAAGAGAGTTATCTGAAGTTTGTTCCTCGTTCACACAAAAGTTCGTGATATTAAGCACAATGTATGGTGGAAACGTGGGGGGAACTAGTCCATATCTTTTCCAACTACTGAGTAGTTCGAAGTCGTACGTCCTAATTCAGCTATCTCAGTTATCATCGGCGTTTTCGCAAAAGCTTTCAGTTTTAAGTGAGATATACCTGTCAAAAGGACTTGGAGTAGCAGTTAACTCAACACTACTGCACCAGCTTGATAACGCAAAGGCAGACATTCTAAATACATTATCAGGTATTTTTACTTCGTTCTCAGCAAAGCTGTTGCTAAAAAGTACAATTTACGGATCCGGAGTCGCACCAAGCAACGCAACTTTGATACAACAGCTTTATGCCTCCAAAGCAAATATTTTGATTCAGTTATCCAAACTTTCTACGCTGATCGCCAACAAGCTTCTGTTATTAAGCCAAGTATACAATCCTGGAGAATCGCCACACAATCTTACGTTGCTTCAACAGCTAGCACAATCAAAGCTAAACATGCAATATCAACTGTCTGAAGTTTGCTTGGCAATTTCAGAAGAACTTTGGTTAAAGATCAAGTTATTACAATCAGACGATGGAAGCAACTCAACTAGTTCAGGCAGTGGATCTGGATCTGGCAGCGGCAGTGACTCTGGATCAGGCAATGGCTCTGGATCAGGCAGTGGATCTAGATCTGGCAGCGGAAGTGGCTCTGGATCAGGCAGCGGCAGTGGCTCTGGTAGCGGCATTGGCTCTGGTAGCGGCATTGGCTCTGGTAGCGGCAGTGGATCTGGATCTGGCATCGGCAGTGGCTCTGGATCAGGCAGTGGCTCTGGATCAGGCAGTGGCTCTGGATCAGGCAGTGGCTCTGGATCAGGCAGTGGATCTGGATCTGGCAGCGGCATTGGCTCTGGTAGCGGCAGTGGCTCTGGTAGCGGCAGTGGCTCTGGTAGCGGCAGTGGCTCTGGATCAGGAAGTGGATCTGAATCTGGCAGCAGCAGCGGCAGTGGCTCTGGTAGCGGCAGTGGCTCTGGATCAGGCAGTGGAAGCGGCTCTGGATCTGGCAGCGGCAGTGGCTCTGGATCAGGCAGTGGATCTGGATCTGGCAGCGGCAGTGGCTCTGGATCAGGCAGTGGATCTGGATCTGGATCTGGCAGTGGCAGCGGCAGTGGCTTTGGATCAGGCAGTAGAAGCGGCTCTGGATCTGGCAGCGGGAGTGGCTCTGGATCAAGCAGTGTCTCTGGATCAGGCAGTGGATTTGGATCTGGCGGCGGCAGTGGATCGGGTAGTGGATCAGGCAGTGGATCTGGATCTGGCAGCGGAAGTGGATCAGGTGGAGGAGAAAATGGTGGCTGTGACGATGATGGATCTGACGAAGACGAGCGCTGCTGCAGCTGCTGCTCTTCCTGCTGTGGATGTTGTCTTAATTCCCATTCTTCTGAAAATCATCAATCGGCATCGCCAATAATTAACATTTATTTCCAATTTGATCCTACTTCTGAGTATGGTGAATTTCCCTGGGAATCAATTACGGAAGGTTTTTTCGGTGGAAAGAACCTATCATTGGACTCACTTTTTAGCTATTTCAAAAATGGTGACGACTTTCAGCTATTAATGTCGCATCTGCAAAAGACTCTTTTAAGCAAGTTACGGTTATCAAGGGATATGTGAAATTCATTGATGTCACCGCGTGTTCTTTTGTTTGGTGAAGGTTTCTGGGATAGGGGAGGGGTAAAGTATATGTGTTAAATTATTTTAAACCAGTTGCTAGCTTGACGAATAAATACTGTGCTAAATTGTTGTACTCTAACCTGCGTAAAGGTAGAGCTAAGTCGGTGGCCAGGACTGAACATTGTACGACCAAATCCCAGGGTTACGAAGCAAGAGATATTACGCGTATCAAGAGGAAAACTAAATTAAGCACCCTAAAACGGGTCCAGTGTATTTAGAACACAGCCTCGTGATTCCTGGAACAGTGCGCTTTACTGACGCCAGAACTTATGTTCGATTTCTGAAGCCATGGTTATAAAACCTCATTCATAATTCATTTATCTATAATTCCAAAAAATTTCCTTAAACCCTAGGAGATATTCTCCAACATTAACAGCAGACGCAGTGCGAAAAATGTCAAAAGTGGGTAGAGCGCAGCTTTTACCTTCCACTGACGCCTTCAACGTACACTTGTATTATACCAAAAAAAAACGTGCGGGTAAAAAGGCGGTACTATTTTGTACGGATTGCATTGTAAATCTATTTGAACCAGGAGTGTAAATGCGAATTGGGTTATACTGGTATTGCTGACAAACTTGAGTACTTTACAAAGTACGAGTCATTTGTAGCGAAGTACAGAGTAACAACCTAACGGCACAGGAAGTATATATGGGGATCGACTTCCCGATGCTCTAATATTTTTTTTTATAAATAAGTATAATAATAATGATATGATAAATATGGTAATAAAATAATACAAATATATAATAAAATGATAATAAATACATAATTATAGATGATACAATTAATAAAAATAAATATAGAATATAATCTGCTTTATAAAAACCAAATTATAATTCATTTTAACACAATCAAAGTCAAGCGCCGCACTTTCCATCAGGTGCATTGGGACAGGTTGTGGTTTGAACGGGCACGTTAGGCAGAAAACTTGAGGAAACAAGTTTCGATAACCTTCCAAGCTTCATTCAAGACCCGAGGGATGAACTAAATAGTGCCCGCTGCGTTCCATAGATGGCGTACTACTCATAATAATCTACCCAATATTAGCTACTTAAGTATAATAGACAAGAACTTGACACTGAAGGCAGACACTGGACTTTATTTACACTACAATCCAGTGCTCAAAATGTTGCACGCATTAACTGAGTTCTGACAAGGTAATCAAGATGTGTATGGTGAGTTTCATTCGCCTCCATTCATCCATAGGAACCTCTGGGATCCAGGCAGGTGGCGAATCGGATAAATGACGAATTCTAGAGCTCCTCCTTGCCTAGGACACGCCCGCGAGTTTTATATATGTCCGCAGGCGTGAACACCACTGAATTCTCTCCTGACTTCTTAGATCTCAGATGTACAGGAATCTCCTTTCCAGAGGGATCGGGGTCGGCTAAGGCTATCGTTGAAGTTACGGCCCTGGAATATTACAAAAGTTTTGATGCCATTAGCTAATATGACAGCGTATGGTGATGAAAGTTTACGTGGAATAGACGTCTCCGTAGTTGCAATTCAGAGTAAAGGCAGCGTCACCAGGCATGATGAGTTCGTCGTCGTGTTGCAGAACCAATGTATTGGTGTACTTGTTCCCCTTCTAATATTCAATTTTACTGTTAGTTCTCGAATCACTATTGTGCGTTACCATATATGGAGATATACCAGTCTTGTTCCGCATTTATCCAGCGGGATCTTCATTGAGAACTCGCGTCCTCCATTGCCTTTGAGGAAGCACTGCGGGTCCTTGACGTAAAAGTTGCCCCGCGTGTAGATGACACCATCAAAGTCCTCGTCGGTCAATATGCTAACCAGCATGTTGCTCTTGTCGCAGTTCAGAGACACCTTCTGAAAGCCCGATGCTGAGATACCAAGATTCATCTTCGAACCGACGTCTTCCCTCCATAACTCTGCACACAGAAAATTAGACACATGCTTTATAAGGATTCATAATATTTGATTATCATTGTCTAAGAGCTAACGTGTTGATGGGTCGCGTGATCTTTGTTGACATCGGAAAATGTAAACATCAAGACACCACCTAGCGCTGGCATTTTGAACTACTTAAGAATTGTCTGACACATCGGCCCTTGTCATGATAATTAGATCGCTTACCGTCACATTTGTTGAGGTTAATTAACAAAAATACTATAATCGTACATCTGAACCAGTAACCGCAAGAACTAGCAAGAGTGTTGACATATAAACTGTACGGGAACGTCATTCTAGCGTGTGTAATTCTACGGGTAATACACCTGAGATGGCTAAGGAAACGTATGTTTGTGGCACACCTTGAAGATTTCAGTGCCCGACTGCCGGGCCGGGTGAAAGTTTCTTTAAAACGCCTCAAGGTTTTTTCACACAGGTAGTCTCTGGTCAATACCAAATTAAAAGCAACCATCTGAATCAAGGATGCAAAATATAAACCCGCAGCGTGTATTTGTTTTAATGCAGTTCAAATCTCATGTCCGGGCTTCCTTCTGGTCCCTAATGAAACACGAAAGCAATTTTCCCGCCGAACATGTGCCGAAATTCCAATGCTCGTATCGCTTTTTTGTTATAATAATATTTTTGAACTCTTTCATCACGGAATGGCAGTTAACAACTAACTTTTTAATTTTGGTTATTTTTATTTTGTTTTTTGGTTTGGATTTGTTAATGTTTCGAGTTGACGGGTTCCAGTTTTAAATCTTCCAGGGCTCCGGGAATATCTTCTAGCGAACTTTTGGCACTGCGACGAAACTTGTCGTCCAATTGTCCAGCAACCTTGTTTAACCAAAAATATATTACAACAGAATTGAATTGAAACCATATTAAGTATAATTCCTGGAAGTTATAATGAAGTTAGTTACCTGGGGTTTTGGGCGATGAGTATCAACAGCATCAATGGGGATTTTAACCATTTCAACCTTGCATCCGTAGGCCACAGGAGTTAATTTGATCACCGTGTGTAGAGGCACATGAATATATGGCAGCTGATCTGCAATCACCAAATTCAATAATACAGTTACATTATTTATCGTAATGCATACTTAAATTAAATTCTAATTAACACGTTACATAACCTAAATTAACAAAATTATTTTAGAGTGAAATTAATCTATATTAATTTAGAATGACTACAGTTTACTTCTGAGAATTAGATGGTCATATGACATTGAACATAAACTGAGTTCGCAATAAATAATTCAGTTTAGTTAATTAATAATTATATAATGATAAATCAAGTTGACCAAACGTAGTCGAACATAAATATGTACAAACCAGCAGAATGATCGAGAAAGTACGCCAGCAGGCACCGCAGAACAGCCTGATGACCGACGACCAACACATTTTCTTGCCGTTCCAGTTCCATGATGATGGGTTCCAGTCGGGCCACAAGGTCCTCGTACGACTCTCCTCTGGGATAGCGGAAATGGAACTTGTCTGAATCGCGGGCGGCAAAGTCCTCGGGGTACTTCTCGGCAATCTCCTCGTACGTCATCTCTTCGCAGATGCCCTGTCAAGATTAGATATGTTAACTAAATTTGTCATGTTGAATTTAAACTGTAAAAAAGTTAATATTACAGCATCAATTTCATTCAAAGCCCTCCACCGTTCCTGCGGTGCTTCGATACCCTGGGCCGTCTGTATGGTACGCTTCAACCAGGACGTCCAGACCCGCAGGTTCGGGATCTGCTGCTCGCGGATGTAATGCGCCAGAGCCACGCCGTATTGCTGGCCACGGGCGGAAAGGTCAGCGTCACCACCGATACGGCCCAACACGTTGAACTCGGTCTCACCGTGCTGCAGATAAAATAAATCATTCCATCATTTCATGTCTTGACAAGTTCTTCATGCAATTATATACTAATTCTAAGTGACCTTTAAATTAGTGGTTTTAATATTAAAGTTACTCTGGTAAGGTAAATGGATCTTGGGGTGATATGTATGTTCATCAGGTAGTAAACGATACGGCTCTGGATATGTCCCTCGTGCTTGTGGACGACCACTTTTTCGCCTATTTGTAACGACAAAAAAGGTTAACGACTGGATGTTGCAATATCGTGTGAAACTTAATACCTGTGTTGATGACTTTAATGTAGCTGAGATTGTCCTCCTCCTTGTCGTCGAGGGTGTGGTACTGTTGCTTGTAATGGTCGATCCGTTTGAGAAAATCGAGCAGTGCCTTGTCTTTGTCCATGTCAGCATAGTCGGGGCTATTGACTTTCACCTCGCGGATATTCGACTCGACAATGCTTGGGTCATCGCAGAGCGACTCAACAAAAAAGAGCTTGTAACCCATCTTGCCGACCACTATGTTGTGGATGAGTCTGCGTCGCTCGATGGTTGTGTTAGTGGCGTCAAATACCTGAAACAGGAAACCGCAATTTAATACAAAGCCCTTTGATTACGAGACGATAACAAAAATGCTTACCGCCACCTCACCTCCCGCCTCAAGCCACTTGCAGACGTCCTCAAGGGCGTCCAGCGCGCATCGGGCCCGGATGGCCATGGCCTGCCGATTGTCCTGACGGAAGAAGTCATGACTCTGGTAATGATGAGTCGCCTGCCGCCGGTATTCTCCGAGGTTGAAGACCCGTGTGCTGATCCCAATCCAGTTCAAGTAGCGGGACAGCTTCTTTGATATGTACGTCTTTCCCCGAGCCGGAAGACCCACCATGGCAATGACGTGCGGAGTGTTGACATAGTTTGCTCGTTCACCTTAATAAGATATTGTTTTATGTTAACATCTTTACTTCACTGGAAAACTATTATTTAATTGTTTTAACAAGATAAGATAACTGCTTTAACAAATTTGTTGTCTTGTTGTTTTTTACTTGACCCAGCAAAGGTCATTAACCTCAAGTTACACTGTTTTTGTTTACCCGGAGTATTTGCGCCATCAGATGTTGACTCACGGGGTGCATCTGATAAACTAATCTACAATGTACAAACTTCACCCTATCCCACGCAAACAACTTAATTTGCAAAACAAACAAAACTCAACAAATATTCAAATTTGGCGCCATAATGTTTTACCGAGTCGTCTGCCACAGGTCACGTGATCAACAGCGCTTCATACATGTTTTCTTCTTTTTGTGTTTTTGTTGTTAAGACAATTGAGAATCTTGCGTAAAGGCCGCAGGGGTATTACCTAATCTCCATATGACATCACGGTGTGGCCTTTCACTACGAAACTTGTTAATCCACTCTTCGAAATCAGCTTCAATTTTCTGGTTTTCATCGCTGATTTCATCGTTCTGCTGGCCGTTGCTCAAGTGAACGGTGCACAGTTCGATTTCCGTACAACAGGCAGCCATATAGGAGTCGACTAAGTTTACGTGTGAGTAGTCTTTCCCCCAACCTAGCAACTCGAGCAGTCAATGGAAGTCACTGCTCTTGCGCTCTTGGCTTTAACTTGAACTCTTCCCCCCAGTACTTCTACTCGTTTTCAAAGGAATCGGGCTCTAAGTTCTATTGTGATTGGCTGACATGATCTTCAATCAGAGTGGAAGTACTGGCGCCTTGGATCCCAGCTGCGACATACCTCAAGGCTATTGGTGAACCCCCCTCTTTTGACTCCTCCCCCTTAGCCGGTGTTTTTGCGCTGACTTCGCATTCCCGCGCTTTCCGAAACCTAGGCTAGCTCAGCCATAACTACTTCCATATCAAACCAAACTCGCCTAGGATTTAGAAATACAAATAGTAAGCCGCTGGGTTAGGGTCACCTAGACCGTAAGTATTGCTAACTCATGTGGAGTCCGAATTCTGTTCGTAGGTGAACTTGCCTTTAAGGATAAATTTCTAATATCAAACCAAAATCACCTAGGATTCCGAAATGCAAATCCCTTAAGGCTAAGGTCAGCTAGATTTTCGATATAGCTGTTTTTATGTAAATTTAATCATTTTGTTTGCATAGATGAGCTTGTCTTTAAAACGACCTGGAAAAGTACAGTTCAGACAAGCTCACCTAGGGTTTGGAAAGAGGCGCTCGATGACGTCACACGGGGGCCTGCCAACAACGCCTTTGCTGTTGGGTCATTCGCAGACCACGTGATTGAAACGTGTTGCACGCAAAGTCTTTTTTTGCCCCATCCTCAAAAACAGCTGTATTCAGAACGCAAGCTGTTTAACCAAAGATTCACCAACGATTCACTTGAGATTCTCGTGGGATTCTCTCAACACACTCATTCCTTCCCCATTCCCAAATTAAAGTTGTAGCACTGGAAATAGTCCGAAGCTGCGGAACATTGTCAACGCACAGACCACGTGTGTTATTTATAGTTTGCATTTCCCATGTAAAACCTTGTTCCAATTAAGTTTGATTATTAGAATTTTAATTAGAGATACTATTTCGTTGATTATGAATAAGCAGAAACGCCAGAATCTTGATAATGCCAGAATGTTAATAATTTTCGAATACATAAATCATTAGTTGTTTCTATGTTATATTTCTAACCCTTCATTTGAAAGGAGAACGATGACTTTATGTGACCTTTACCAATTCCATTGTATCAAATTGTACAGTCATAATAGCGGCCTGGAGCAAGATTCTGGAATTCCAGGTTTTACTGGCACAAACAATCTTGTATACAGGATGGCTATGCGACGCTTTAATAGCCATTTTTTAAAATTAATTAATATTAGAAAGCACAGTATCACTACTACCGCATATAATGTAAAATTTAATTTAAGACGAAATTATGTCAACTGAATTAGCTTAGATTTAAGAATAAGAAATAGAAAACATAATGCACACTTTTCCCTCTGGCGGCAGTTTTTCAAATTATAGTGCAACTTGCAAAATCGCCTAAATTAATTAAGGTTAATTAAAATTGGTTTTTAATTCACGCAATTAAAGTAAAGTGAAATTAAACTGGAATTAACCTACAATAAGTAAACGAATTCATTACGTTTTTAAATTTAGTAAAACCAGCTACAATTTAATTTTACTTAGATTGTTATTTATAAATATGAAAAACAATGTTTATAAACCTGAAATGTAGCATAAAAGATAAATGATTTACCAGTTACTTTGACGACCTTCATTCGACTTCCCAGGGGATGCGTCAAGATCATTTGCTGCAGCACCACATCTTCGTTGAGGATCTCTCCATCTTTACCGTCTGCTTCCATTCCGCTTAACATACCAAATCAAATCTTATCCCACAAGAAGACTGTAACAAAAATGTCGGTCAGTGTGGGACACAACGTTTGTTTGCTTGAGCCGTAGCGATATCGGAGGTGAAATGAAAGGCAACTGTTGCCGACAAACACCCCCCACACCAAAACAAGGTTAAAAATAAACCATCCTCACAACAGATTTACAACACGCACACACACTCAAAGGAAGTAAAAAGTATGTTAATAGCTTAATTTGCCCAGGGGTTGATATATCCAACACTTGAAACCAGAATACTATATTCATCAAATTGCAACATCGTTTGAATGAGAGCTTGGATCCGACTCGTTGATCATATATCGAGTCGGCGTCATCTTTCCATTCTTCATTTGACGAGACTTTGACGACAATTTATATTCAAATCAAGACGCCGTTGAAGAAAATTGTCAATCTTTCACGATACGACCCGTTAATCGAGGGTTGTATCGAGCCAGCATCCCGTTCCCCGTTCTCCACTGAATGAGATTTTATTAACAAACGCCATGACAGAAGGCACAGATATCCAATAACACATCTAAAAGATATTAAAACTATGAGATGCGGGGAAGAATCACAACATCAGACGATCTTTTTCTTTATGTATATATAAACGAGGGAATTGACAAGGAAATATCAAAAGACGGGGGGAGAACACTAAAAAAACATGCACGGAAGGTCGTGACATGGAAAAGTCAGTCAGAATCCGAGTGATCTGGCCGCTTGAACTGAGTGTATCGGTCCTCGAAATGGGCGGGCGGTCCGCCGAGTTCCTTGGGCGCGATTGGGAAGCAACACCATAGTATGAACGCTACAAATGCCACAAAGGTTCCGATGAGCAGTATAAAATCCTCGATTGCCTGCATCATCAAAACATATTCAGTTAATATGTTACACTGTGTTGGTTAAATGTGTGATATACGTACGGGTTCGTCACCCAGCAGGACCGAGTTGATTAAGTAAAAGAAATCGTCCAGTGGCGTCATCGTGAGTGATTAACTGTTAGTGACTAGAATGGAGGAACGATGCTGCGGGCATTTGCATTTTGCACTGTACCTGTAGATTAAATGATAATTAGCCGTGAAACTTAGTGAACTATCTTTAATTTAGCTTAACTTACCAGTTGCTTAGATAGTTTTCCTCTAACTGAAGAATTCTCCCTGGAGTTCCCGCGTCATAGTTTTCTGTAGCCCGTTAAATAGTGCAAATATGTCAGCTTAACTACAATTAAATGTTATGCAGATTTGTTCAAAAGTGGCTTTAGGATAGGCGAAGGGCCCCCTCGGGCTGTTTAAGTAGTCAAAATTCAGTAATATAAACAAACTATGAAGTTAAAATAACGCAGCACAAGCAGAATTGCCGAGAATCAGCAGGCTGGTGCTAAACAGCATGTTATCTCTTGTAAACAAGGTGTGCATTGTATTATGCTTTGTATGAATTCACATTGTATTATTTATTATCGTCACTCAATGCTTGTTCAACACAAAGCGACTTTCAATTGGAAATAAATTAAATATTTGGCGCGGGAAATTTCAAACTGCGCTTTGTGCTTACCGGGGAAAGGGGGAGGGCGGGAACAATAATCCTCTTCTTGTTGATTAAATTATAATTAAGTTAAACAATAATTGATTCAAAAAATGCTGCAGATGAACGCAGAACAGAAACTGCTTTTCGTTTTGGCAGCTGACAATCGCCTTTTTAAGTCGCCGGGAAGTTCCCCGTTCTTGTCCAACGCGTCGACAATCCTAAAAGTAAATAATTAAAATTTAGAACACACTGCAATTAATCCTTGAATACGGGATAAAATCTACGTAAAAGAAATAATTTGAATCTTTTAATAAAACAGATTTTGCAACCTTATCAACTTCTTCGCCTTCGTCCCCGACTCGTCTCTTCCCGCCGACGCACCGAGGCAAGTGATTTTCTCCAGGCACTGGTTTTTCGCCTCCACTAAACGATTTTCCTTGAGGATTTCCACAATCTTTTCATTCGTTCCCTTCGCGTTCAGCTGATTGTCCAAAATGTCAATAACCTTGGCGACGGGTGCAGTATCGCTGTACAGTTCATCGGCCAGATCGACGAAACTATCGTCCAGCAAACTAGCAGTAATTTCCTGACTATCCTCGCTGACATCGTCATCAACAGCTCGCCTCTTGCGTCCAAACAAGCTAGTACTATTGGAGGCCGCTAGTAGCGAGCTAATGGCTAGCGGTAGCAGTAACCCGCTAAGTAGCAGCGATGGCGCTAATGAACTAAGAAACGATAAAGTCTCTGGTCCAAAGGCTCCTTTAGTGCTACCGTATCCGGACGGGTAACTAACGGAATACGTTGGTCCGCCGTAAGATCCGGAATCGTAAGAACCGTAGGAACCGGATCCGGAACCGTAAGAAGATCCGTGGGAACCGGATCCAGAACCATAGGAAGATCCGTGGGAACCGGATCCGGAACCGTAAGAAGATCCGTGGGATCCGGATCCGGAACCGTAAGATCCATGCGAAGCGGACGGGTAAGATCCGTATGAAGTCGATCCGGATGAACCGTAGGTATCGGGGTATCCGCTACCCGAGTAGCTAGCGGCTGCTACCGGCTGAGTGTAGGTAGAAGAGGCGGAATAGGTGGTAGCGGGGGCGTAGCTGCTGTACGATGCGGAAGCTGCTGCTGCTGCAGCTGCTGCAGCGGATGTAGCTGAACTTGCGGATGCGGCGGAATCAGCGGCGGCGGAAGCGACGTTGTTACTGGAGGAAGCGTATTGCTCGGAATCTATTTTTAAAATATGAAATTAATTAATTAACCACTTCACTAATTAGTAACTAATAACCAGGTACAAATAAAGTTAAATTAAAATAAATAAGAATTAATGTCAATAACGCGGCTAATGTTACAATGAGATTTAATAACCATTAAAGAGGATGACATTCTAATAAGTTTAAATTATGATTCAACAAGGCACAATGCAAAGAAATGTAATCTGGAAGCCAGTTACTATTTGTGTAATTAATTTAACTATGAAGTTAAATAATGATGTAATGGGTAAAATTAAAGTTAAATTAAATTGGGATTAAATAAATTTATTATAATGACACTTACTTGAAGAATAGCTGCTGGCACTATCCGAATACGGCGGTGCTGTCGTGATCGAATTTGACGAGTACGAAGACCCGCTCGCGGCTTTCGATTCCAAACAAAACAAAATTCAAATCATTCAACTTTGATTCTATCAACTCTAATCAGCAGAAATTACTGTTATAAACTCGCTGATTGCGTACAAACGGCGGAGTATCCTTCCGCTTGAATAACTCCAGCGGATGCGCAGCAGCAATCAGCACCGTTGCAATCAACAGCACAGACGTCCAGTGTACCTGCAGCACAATCAAATAATTATAATATTAAGCTGCTTAGAATTTAACTAAAGTCAATCAACTTACTGACGTCATCTTAAATCCAAAAAGTCGATTACTTTGTCGGGTAAAGCGAGCAATGAAACTGAGCTATGGTTGTTTTGGAGATGGACGCTTTTATACAGAGATTCAAATACGGTACTTGGTTCTTGTTGCTCTAGTGTTTTTCAATAAAAAGACAATAGAAGAAAAGGAGGCTCCGTACAAGTGATGATCCGGATTTGGTCGAGCGCCTCTAGCGGTCAGGTTACTTGACCCAACAGTGCGGAAATTAATCGTGAAATGATCGCTTTGTTACTTTTGATGTTATTTCTTCCCTTTTTTTAATGTTTCCCCTCTCTCTGTCCATTGTTTTCGTCTTTGGCCACGTTTAGGCTCCCCTGAGCAAATTAGCAGAGCGCTGAAATTATTCTAGATTTTTTTTGGGGGGTATTTTATAGCGTCATTCTATGGAAATTACGATTCGTAGCTTTTATTAATTCAGGAGTTTATGAGTACATCTAGTGTGTTATAGTCGTTACGGTTGATGGTTGTTGACCTTGGGAATCGAGAGATTCCGGGTCTCAAATGTTGGCTATCTAATCTAATCCGAGTTATCGAGAATCCGACCCAATATATATATGTATGTGTGTGTAATGTACATATTATGTATATATGAGCACATTCTCATTGTGTAGATACAGGTATTTGAGTAGGTAAATAGACAAGGTTGTTAAGAGATGGATACGTAGATGATAGATGGTTAGACAGAAAGATAGACACAGAGGGATAGATAGTCATAGTACCAGATTGCGAAATAATCATTCCATAAGTTGAGTGGAGGAATAGATAGATAGATAGATAGATAGATAGATAGCAGTTATTTGAACAGACGGATGAATTGATAGATAGACAGATAGATAGAGGTAAACAGAGCCATAGGACAAGACTGTTAGATAGGGCATTAGTTGAATAGAGGGATAGAGAGATAAATAGATAAATAGATGACAGACAAATAGATAGATAGGTAGATAGATACAGATGAAAATGTAGATTAGCCACTAGTTGAATAACAGGATAGTTGAAGATAGACAATAGATGAATACAGATAGAAAAACGGACAGATAGCTAGGTAGCTAGTGGTTAAGTAGACGGACAGACTGACTGATAAATAGCTAAGACGAAAAGATAAATGATTAGTTAGATGATTAACAACTATCAGATACGAAAAGCTAGATGGATAGTTACACGAGTAAACAGTAAATCTAGATACTTACCAGAACTAGGCAATGACAAGTAGTTAGATAGATAGACAGGCAGTTACACAAGCAGTTATCCAAGTCGAATGTGATTTGCAGTTTAGCCTATTTTTATCGCCATAACAAAAAGCAACTGTTTATTCATAAATGCACATAGATAACCGTCTAAACTCAACTACTTTAAACCTTAACTAGTATTAAATTATCATATGGTGATAACTAAACGTTTAAACTGGAAGAAGCGGTAGATTTACGCTAAACTTGCTAAAACATATCGGCAGGAAAACACATGATTTCCAAACCCGTCGTAAACCAATAACCAATCATCATTAAACTAGGTAATTATTATACTAAACATTAATTTAGATGCTCCTCACTATTGGGTGTCAACAAAGAGTGTGTATTTCAATTTATAAAGGAAGAGAACAAATTATATATTGATAACAATTAAGTAGAGTTACTAACAGACGGAAACAACAAGAGTATTTACACTATTTCTTTTCAACCATCTACGAAGTTCAACTAGTAATAATAGTAATAATTTAATTTCAAAAGTAGATTTTCTTTAAATTATTTGCCGGAATGACGAACTTAGTTGGAGAGCTGGTCGCATTGGTAAGCCAAGCAGGATCCGCCGTTGCGTCCGGTCTGAGCAGCCGCCCTGAGGCGCTCCTTAAAGTCCTTGGACACGTACTTGTTGGACATGATGTTGAAGAGAACACTGCAATATGCAAACATTTACAAATTTACCGTCAGATTATACACTACAGTGTCAAATATTATCAACCTTACGAGTTACGATCAATTAGTTTGGTATTAGTAAGAGATATCAGTAATAGTAGATTAGGAAATGTTAATTAAATCGCATGGGATTTCAAGTAATAGTATGTAATGTTACATGGAGATGACATCCTTCTCCAGGGGCTGCATCTTGCTGGGCAGGACTGAGTACTCGCAGACCAAGCGATCCATGCACTGGTTGTCGCTCTCAGTGTACCCAGAGCACGACAGGTAGGTCGACATGAGCTTCTCCTGCTGCTGCTGTTCCTGCGGGATCTATTCAAATTACAATCGATTACCGTCTGAATCAAAATCTAACTTAACAATTTCAACCACATCTCTATCCTTCACCGTATCTTGGCCAAGATTCTTGTGTTCATCTACTCCATTTAATAAACATCAGTAATGATAATAGCAATAAAGTATTCACCTTGGCAATGTACTTCTCCAGGACTTCCATCTCGTGCAGTTTCTTGTTCATCTCGGGGGTAAGTTCCAGACCATTGATGCTCTCGACGTCACGGCGCTTGCGACCGCTGCTCAAGACGGCCAGGGTGAGCAGCACCGGGCTGGTGGCCACAGCAGCAGCGGCACCGAGGAGAGCCAGTGCAGCCAGGGGAGCGACGAGGGCAGCCAGGGGCTTCAATTCACCACCGTACTCGTCTATTTACAGAAAATTATCCGACTGTTTATTCGTCTTGAATTAAAATAATATGTGATATAGCATAGTCTGCTAAATATGATAATATTCAAGCAGTATACGAAAACTAATATAATGTGAAATATTATAAAGGTATGAGTGTTTATTGAATTAGGGCATTGTCGATATTTACTTGATGGTTTCTTGACGATTACTTGAAAGTTTCTTGATAATGATAGTTTACCGTAACCGCCACCGTAGCTAGCAGGCGAGCTACCGCCGTAAGAGCTGCTGCTACCACCATAGGAGCTGCTGCTGCCACCACCGTAGGAACCACCGGTGCTACCGCCACCGTAGGAGTCGCGGTCGCTGACGGCAGATCCCGAGGATGGGGCCGAGGGAGCAGGAGCGTTCGCGTTGTAGTAATTGTTGTTGCTGCTGCTGGCCTGGTTGTTGCCTTGAGAGCCGCTACCCTGGCTGCGGGCCTGATTAAAAGCAAGATTGGTTAGTCGACTTCAAAGCTGACTTCGAAGCTGACTTCTAGGCCGACTTCAGTACTGTATTCAGGATTGACTTTCAAGTCGACTTTTAAGGTGACCATCACGATGGCTTTTAAGCTGACTATCAAGATGACTTTCAGGTTGACCTTTAGATCGACTTTTATATTGACTTTTGGGTCGACTCTCGATTTGATTTTCAAGTAGATATTAAGTTGCTTTCAAAGTTAGTTTCAAAAGTTGACTTCAAAGTTCACTAAGAAGCAGACATAATAGTGTTGATACCAAACTAATTCAGTCAACAGTTCACTAAGTAGTTTACTAAAAGTAGACTTTACTGCGTATTACTTACAGGTTGACAAGCAAGTATCAAACTAAGTAGCCGACTTGGTAGTTGAGTTGGCTAAACGTGCATTCAAGTCAACTTACTTCCAAGTCAACTACGAAATCAACCAAATAGTCCGACTAGGAAGTCAACGTCAAACCAGAGCAAGCAATTAAACTTTGTAGGTTAATTCTCACCTGAAGGCCGAACCGCTGGCGGAATCGTGAAGTCAGCGAAGGCCTACGCTGGCGCTCGGGTACCGGTCGATAACCTTGGCCTTGGGTCAGGCTGACAGCGACGAGAACTAAGACGCAGACGAGCAGAGCAGGCTGGAAGGACACCATCTTGAACTAGAAAAAATCTGAGGAAATAAAAAAAGCCACACAATTAAGCAACAATCGCACAACAAACTTGTACAATCAACCACAGGGAAAAAACACTGAAAAGAATAATCAGCCAATCAGAGTAGTTAGATAAGTTTATTGCCCCATCGAATAAGTTATAAGTGCGTAATAACGAAAACAACAAGAATCCATTCGGGTGTTGGTTCCCCTCAAACGTTTTAGAAAACGTTATTGGCCGGTGGAACGAGAGCAGCGCAGTTAAAGCGCGAGCACTGCTGAGTATCGCGGCCAAAACGAGCGGCGGCCTTGAGGCGGTTCTTGAACGGCTCCTTGACGAAGTTGTTGCCCATGATATTGTACAGGATGCTATAAACAGAAGCACATCATTAATTCTACAAAGATCGGCATATAATTCGAATAATCTAATGTAATATAATATGCCGTATAAGTAATAAAATTTCAAAAAATCGTAAATAAAATTACATAGCCAGGACATCGCGCTCCTCTTCAGAAATCTCCGAGCGGGCATTGCCATACTCGCAGAAGACGCGATCCAGGCAAACGTTGCTGTCTTCAGTGTAGCCCGAGCACGAGAGGTACATGGACATAATCTGCTGCTGGTAGTCCTTATCCTTAGGGACGGTAGCCAAGAACTTCTCCAGGGTCTGAAATAACCCGAAACGTGAATCCCAATTAGACACCAAAGTATGTACACACGGTAACGGGGTCAGTAAGTGTCAATAAAGCAAAACCTGAAGTTCCTCAATCTTCTGCATCAGCTCGGGAGTAATCTTGTCGGCCAGCTGGGGATCGACAGCGGCCAGTTCACGCTTCTTGCGCCCGAAGCTGGTCGTGGTGATCGTCAAGTAGGCGGGACTGACGGCCAGAGCCGCTGCGGCCGCCAGGAAGGAAATTCCGGCTAACGGTGCCACCAGCAGGGCAAACGGGTTCACGCTGCTACCGCCGCCATAGCCCCCGTTCCTGCGGTCGACACTCGGCTCTAAGGGAAACAGTTACCCTGTAATAACCCCAAGGAACCCTAAAAGTAGAACCATGTCAAACTTACTGCTGAAATACGAAGCAGGGCGGCTAGCACTGTACTGCTCGTAGGCAGACTCGTAATCAGTCTCCTTCTTGGTATCGTAGCCACTGTACTGATCTTCGTAGGTGCTCGCTTTATTCTTTGTGTAGCGCTGCGAAACCGAAGGAGCAGCAGCGGGCCTGCTGTACGATTCTTCCGGCTGCTGAACCGACTGCTGATTACTCTTGCGTCGAACCCCACCCATGCGCTTGTTGATGTTGTACGAACCACCGAGCCCGTCCATGGGATCGTTGTAATTGCCATTGTAGCTATCGGAGTGATCCTGCGACAGGGCCTCGTAGCGAGGTTCCCCAGCCCGGGTAGCTACGGCAACCAGCGCCAGGGTAGCGAGTATCAACAGCTTGGCCATTTCTTTTTCAATCTTCAGCTCAACTTGAGTTGTTGACTGTACGAGAGCTGAACATCAACTGACTGGATTAGACCGAGAGGCAGCGCGTTATATCCCTGACGAGGGGATAACACATGCGGTAAAACGGATCCGCTAAAGGACAAAATACAGCCGCACGCAACACGGCAATAACATCTGCCTTTCTTGAAACCCATAGAACCGTAAACCACCTAAAGGGCTTTGAAAACCAGGAAAAGGCGATCAGTTTTTCCTCATGGCGCTTCTTACCTGCCGGAAAACCATAGGGTCTGCGGTTTCTTTAATCATCATCATCATTTCGAGACGAATAAACTCGGTCACATTCCTTTTTTTTCCCATAAGCTTAACACAGGCTCACACATGAACCGTTATCCTTACATACATGGAAGAGCATATGTTTAAGGATTCCGCGTTTTCCTCCTTCCCTCATCGTGGATCAACTTCCTAGTTTTTTTCTCGTACCGATCTTCAACCGTTGCATTTAATTTAATCTTAACTATCATACTTTCTAATGCATGATATCTGTAGTAATACAATTACCAGTAATAGAATGAATGAATGAGACCATTCATTCATTCACCTGTCTAAATAAATCAAACGATTGAAAACGTAAAAGGTTCTTCACCCTCTCGTTCATCGCCATCTCCAAAACGACTACAAATAAACTGACGTAAATTGACTCACCTTTTCTCGATTATCTGGGTCGATAAGCAGATGCAAGTAATGCACCGATTGAATATGCAGTAGGAGTCTTTGACGAAGTCAGATAAACTTTTGAGAGAGGCTCTAAAGACTGTATACCTTTAGTCTGAAGCTGTCAGAGATCAACTGTAGAGTTAAGCTAACATGTGTGCAGCTTTTATAGGGCCGCCCAACTTGCTATTGGCCCAGGGAAAAATAAACGCAACACCAAAACATGTGGCCCGACTGACCAGTCTACCAAGAGTCCCCTTCACAGTTTCTCAGACTACACATCCAGAGTCCCTCGAGAGTTTTTCCTTTTACCAAACCTAATTTCCATAACGGCTATTTGTTAATCTATACCCAAAAAACCTCTGGCTTCGTATTTGCCCCCCCTCCCCCAGGCTATCCATTGTAAAAGGTCAGCCAAGTATTGCACGTAACCTTTGCCCCCCAGAGGGTCATAACGAAACCCAACTGTTGGCTAATGAACTCGACTTTTTTTTTCTCCAAACGCGTTATTTCTTTGTAAGAGAATTAGACTAGTGACCTTTGACCTGAAAACAACACGCAGAGTAAATTACCGAAGAGCTATCATTATAGAGCTGGGTTTCCTGTCCCGGTGGCCCAGTTTGGTTTTAGCTTGCTAGCTGATGTAAGTGAAGAGGGGGGGTCTGAAACTCTTGGGTTTTTTAAAAATTCATAATTTGATTTAAAAGTTTTCGATATATTTCAAACATAATCTGGTTAATGATCGCATTTGAATGATATTATCGTTATAAGAATTGTATGAATGAATGTAATGAATAATATGTAAGAATGAATCCCAATACTATCGGCGACTCCCAAACAGATCCTTAGTAGTTTACTGACTCATTCACATGACTCACTAACTCACGAAATGACCGGTTAATCTTAAGTGATTACAGTTAGCTTTCAATGACTTGATAATTTGAAAATGACTCACTGATTCCCGACTTAACTCAAAAGTCTTTAGATGACCGATTATTCTCAATGACTCAGTCAAGTTCAACTGAACGAGCTAATCCCAATGACTCAATGATTAATTGACTTTCAATTACAAATGATTTTCACACGGTCAACACTTTAACTACCTTTAACTTCTGCTTTCCAGTGATCAATGACTTTCATATGACTCAATGAGTTTTACACAATCAATGACTCAAAAACTCTTCTTATGGCTAAATGGCCTTTCAGTGCTTCATGACCAAATGACTCAATTACGCGTGATAAATGCTACACGACTTTCAACTGATTCAATAAGCCTTAATGACTTTCAAATGACTCAGTGAGTCGCTGTAAATCAACGGGAAATCTTCGCCCACGGTTCATCTTTAATAACAATTCTAATCACGCTTTCCCAGATTCACCAATGACTCCTTAGTGACTCAATTTGAGTCATTCAGCCAGTGAGTCGCGAACCCCTGTCCTTTGCTAGTACCGTTTAAATTTTTTTTTGGTTAACAATGTGTTTCTAGAGCGTCATGTGTGAACGGGGGGGACGAAATTATTTTTTCCTCCAAGGATCCGCTCATCCAAATAGATTCCACACGACGCATAATTCTCTTTCTCACGAGACCAACCTTTAGCAATAAGGTCAATAGAGCGAACCAGCAGTCACGTGACCGCGTCGGCCATTACCGATTGGTCGATTCCCCCCCCCACAGTTGTTTAATTTTTCCCAACAGGAGAAAATACTGACGAAGAAATAAAACAGGTGAAACAAGAGACCAGAAAATTAAAAAAAAAACGTGTCTCTTCATTCTCTCCTTGGGTGAAAACTGAACACGAGGAAAACCTCATTTGAATTTCTTTTCGATTTATCGCCTTTTCTTTCCAATTTTAAACCAGCGACCGACATTCGGTCAAGCCACATACAATTAACTAAGACTTATTTAATTTAAAATATTACCATAATTTTAAACAATATATTACATATGAAATGAATATATGACTGTTTAACGACTAATTGTAAATAATTACCCGTTTCAATACTACGTTATTTATTTTTTCAAAACATGCTAAGATGTAATGCTATTTGCGACCGACGACTGAAATATATTGACACGCTAATTGCACCGGACACAATACAAATACTAATTACTTTTTGTTTGGTTTACCGACGAGATACACCAGAGTTTTACTGGAACAAAAAGGACTGCTATGGAAAAAATCAACACTCAGGAACTTGAAATATAATTTCAAATTTAATCCTAATTGAAAACTAATACAATAATCTCGTTCTAAATTGGGGAATAAGAAATTTTTAAAAAACCATCTCCGCTCCGTTGGCACCCGTAGAAGAACGCGTAGAATCAGACGGGACCGCTCCGCCGTGCACCGGGAATTTGTCCGAGCGGGATCAGTCCATTTTCAGGATCTTTATTTTTAAAACAAACAAACAAAACAACATAACTATTAATGATGTTGATATGATAACAAATAAATGCAAAAACATTAAACGTTCATTAGGAAACAATTAAATTAAAAAATAGCTGGAAAATCAGAGACAAATGTATATAAAAAGATTAAATCATCCTGGGAATAATCTGAATTACCGTGCGATTGCAATGAACTCTCCTGGTCGCCAATCTCTCTCTGCAGGCTGGCGAAGCGGATGAACACCTCGTCGAGCGTCGTTTGCGATATCGAGTAATCTTCGATGTCGACCTCCAGCCGGGCAGCCTCCATGACTTCAAAAACAGCCGATAACGCCATTGCTCCCTGTTAAAATTTTAATTAGATATCAAGTAAAACAAGTACTTATTTTGCTTATCAAAATTTACTGATTTTAATTAACACTATAATTGCCATAAGTTTAATTAAATATACCTCGGCTTGACTCGAAGGAAGCTGGTAGATAAGTTGGTTGTGTCGACGTTCTCGCAGCTGTGCTTCGGGAAGCACTCGCGACACTCGGTCGAGGACCTGGTCCACCGAGGGGAGTCCGCAGCGAACCGTCATCATGTAACCATTGCCAAAACTGCACAGCAGAATAATTCAACTGTTATTAATTTCTCATAATATCAATACTTGAATCAAAAGACGGCGATATATTAAAGTTATCGACTCGACTTCAGCGATAACAGAGCTGTATGATATTTCAATATGGAAACTATGATACCTCGATGGCTTTTGGATTCGATATACTACATCGTTATTAAAAGTTCTTACTGATAAGTTCTTTTATTGTAAATATCGATATCGATTAAGATTTTGAATATCAACACGGAAATCTATATCGATATCAAAAGCTTTTATCGATATCAAGATAGTGTCAGATCGACCAAGCATATATTTTAACCTGCTTAGACATGCTATATCGATATTGCAGTATCGTAGCATATCACGCCATTAAAAACAAAAATAAGTAATTTAAGTATTATTTAAATATCAAAATAACATCATTACACATAACAAATATTTCCTACAATTATATCAAGAGGAAAGGACTGTGCTCCAGTCGCAGCGAGTCGACCTTACCGATTCTTCAAGTGCTGCGGGGAGCCGAGGCAACGCAGCGTCCCATTCACCATGATAGCCAGTCGGGTGCACAACACTTGGCACTCCTCCATCGAGTGTGACGTCAAAACGACGCTCTGCGAGTTCCGCACGGCTTCGATGACCGCATTCCACAACGAGCGACGCGCCTTGGGGTCCATCCCGCTCGACGGCTCGTCCTGCGTCGTTAAATATCGGCTAATAACTTCTGACAGTTGCATTTCCACGAACAGTTTTAAACGGAATCAAAATAACCAACTAAAAAAAGTGATTTAAAGTAATACAAAATGAAATACAATAACAAGAGAACGGGTCATTATAAAATCCTATCGTTGGGTTTCGTCTAGATTACTATTAATTATAGCGTCAAATTAACCACATACGTTAAGAGTTTAGAATAAAAACTAAGAAGTTTACCAAAAACACGACAGCGGGATCCCCAATCAGTGCGATGGCCGTCGACAGTTTCCGCTTGTTCCCGCCCGAGTACGTTCCGGCACAGCGTTCGGCAAACGACTGGAGTCCCAGCTTAATCAGCCCTTCTTCCACAACCTGGAACAGCGGATATTAAATTAAATTAGTGTTCAATTACCAGTTAATTATCCTTAATGATAATTATACAGCTAAATCACTACTACTTGGTTTAAGTCTAACGACGATAGATGGCGCTGTTGTTTAGTTTAGTAACTTTATTATTAAATCTATCAAACTTAACTTCTTGGTAAATTTCAATCATTAACTTTAGTGTAAAGATTTACACTAAATATATTAAGTAATACTTTTTCAATCAAATTGCCGGGGATTCCCCGAAGTTTGGCGTAGAAATGAAGGTGCTCGCGTCCCGTCATCAGCGGGTGGATGGCGTCCGACTGCGGGCAGTAGCCGAGGTTCTGCCGGACGCTGTCCAGCTGCGTGCGGATGCTGTAATTGTTGACCAGAGCGTCGCCCGAGGTCGGCGGAATGTCGCCCGTCAGCATCTGGTTCAAAAAAAAGAAATAATTGTTATACGACAGGAAATACTGACGAACAAGCAAACGTGTAAACAAACAAATATACGAACGAACTAGAATGTGAAACAAACAAACAGGACGCCTGCAAGATTGATAAGTAAAATAACCTATCGACAAAACAACCAAAACTAACAAACAACCAGAGCTAACAAACAACCAAAGGTCAAACAAGCAAAACTGTCAAGAAACAAACATACAAAACAAACTGGAATTTGTAGGACAGGAACAAACAAGTAAACTACCATATCGACAAAAACCAAAGCTATGAAACAAACAAACGACTAAACAAGCTACCAAACAAACAACCAACCAACAAACAATCAACCAATCTAACAAACCAACTAGAAAACAAAGAAACAAACAAACAACCAACAAACAAAAGTGCATCAATCAACAAACAAACCACTCCAAACTGCAAACAGTCAAAACCAAACAGCAATGTCATCGAGCAGGCAACCAAACACGGCGATGGACAAACAAACAAAACCAACAAAACAACCAAGCAAACAAACAACAAACCCCATATACAAACAAACAAGTAACCAACCAACAAACAACCGCCTTCGCACACAAACAAATAACTAACCAACAAACAACCAAACAAACAATTCTTCAAACAAGCGATCAAAGCCAGAAAAATCAAATCTGTTACCTTGAACGTGCTCGATTTCCCCGCTCCATTTACTCCCAGCAATCCGAAACACTCGCCCCTGGCCACGCCCAGCGACAGACGGTCCACTGCCGGAGTCTTGTGCCCCGGATAAATCTGTCATCACACGTACCACTCATTTCAATAACGCGATTATCCATCCAATTTTTTAATTCAAACTTAAAAATCACTTACTTGTACAACAATACATTTATCGGTAATTCAGTGATACATTAAAATACAAAAACATACCTTGGTTAAACGCAGCAGTCGAAGAACATCAAAGCCACTGCCGCTCGCTTCCACCCTCTTCCGCTCTTTGGCGACATCTTCGTCCTCGAGTGCCAAGTCCCCCACCGTGCTTTCCTTCTTATGTTGCAAAGAACAATAACCATAGTTAACGACCTTAATACATAACTATGACTACAATTTTCAAATTGATGATACCACAAATAAATGTACAGATGAAATTTTATGTATATAATATTAATCACTACAATATTATCATTAATAACGTATCAGTTCAATACTATTAGTATAAATTAACACGAGATAATTAAAGCAGACATTTACGGTGCGTAATTTCTGCAGCGGCTGGAACACTCTGTACTGGAGAAGAACGTTGAGGCCGAAAAACACGAAGCCCTGCACGAGGAGGCAAAAGAAGTTGCGGCCCAGGTAGGTCCATTCAAAGATGCTGCGTTCCATTTCCACTCCTACAAACAATTATTTTAATTATAAATAAATAAGTAAACTGAACAAATCAAAATAAAATGTATACATAGAATAAATAAATACTTAATTAAATAGATAAATAAAGTAGGTAATTATCTTAATTAATCTACCGATACAATCCAGCATTTTTTTAACACATTACAATTGCAAAAGTCGGGAAATAACTCTTCTAAATCCCAACAACCTTTTTATAAACTAAACTGATATTAATTAATGTTTTTGTTAATTCTGTGTTAGGTAACCGGGTTATGGGGAACTGTGGTTTTGCACAGCTTTTAGTATACAAGTTGAAAA
This sequence comes from Leptestheria dahalacensis, assembly GCA_022114935.1. Lineage (NCBI taxonomy): Eukaryota > Metazoa > Arthropoda > Branchiopoda > Diplostraca > Leptestheriidae > Leptestheria > Leptestheria dahalacensis. The sequence goes on along the minus strand of JAIQCU010000008.1, from coordinate 60,872 downwards.
AGGTCAATTGACTTTTAATGGGGGAAAAAAGGAGAAGTTACCGAACGCCTGCAGGGATTCCGTGCGAATGTGCGTAGCGGCCATGTCCATGAGACCTCGGCCCAGGCAATACTGCGGGAAAACCAGGAACACTTGCCGCAGGATCGACGCGATGAACTTCAACTCCTAATTGTTAAAATTACAAATATACATCCACAACATAAATAACAATCAAAATAGACAATCAAATTACAATGAACTCATCAAAATGAGTTATTCACATTAAAATTAACCAGGATTACACGTAAATCATTTCAGGTAAATACTTAAATTAGTTTCTGTAATTAATTAATCGAGTGTAGATATTAATTTAAACTTAATTGGTATTTAAATATCGGCTAAGGGCCCTTCGTGATCAGAATCAACGATAAAGGGTATTTTTATAAATTATTATTCATAAACTAATAGACAGCAAATTAAACTGACGTGAGATTTAATTAAGACGATGATATCATTAGGTTTTAAAATAAATATTGTTGAAATTACAGCGTCGTTAAAGAGTTCCAGGACGAAAGTGGAAATGGTGGTGACGAATCCAATGAAGAGGTTGGCGCAGGCCAGGGCCACAAACGCAGAGCTCGGCACCGAAAAGACCAGACTGGCCGGGTACATCAGCGGGATAGAGGCCACTCTAAGATAGATACACACAGCTAGTCAGAAAATTATATAGTAGCATAGATACACAAATAAATAATAGGTAAGATTCATTAGTTAGACAGAGAGATAGATGGACAGATGGATAGATAGATAGATGGACAGACAGACAGACAGACAGACAGACAGACAGACAGACAGACAGACAGACAGACAGACAGACAGACAGACAGATAGATAGATAGATAGATAGATAGAGAGATAAATAGATAGAGAGATAAATAGATAGAGATAAATAGATAGAGATAAATAGATAGAGATAAATACATAGATAGATAGATAGAGATAGATAGAGAGATAGATAGAGATAGATAGAGAGATAGAGAGATAGATAGATAGAGATAGACAGATAGAGAGATAGACAGACAAACAGGCAGACAGATAGATGGACAAACACATAATCATGTAAACATGCAAAATAGATACACTAGACGGATATAGATAGCTGGGTGGATTTATAAGATAAAAAGCGAGATAGACAGATAGATAGATAGATAGATAGTTAAGACAATTGTACAGTCAGATAGACAAGCGAATAATATTAAATAAAATTATTACATAGAAATAGATGGCTGGATAGATTCAGAAACAAATCTTGAACAACTTAGATAGATAGAAAGACGGATAGATAGATAGATGGATGGACGATGGATAGATAGAAAGATAGATAGATAGACAAATAGACAGATATACAGTGAAACACTGGGGATAACGAATACAGAAAAGAATTGGCTAAACAGACAGATACGTCGACAGTTGAACAATTAGACAGTCAAAAAGATGGCAATCACATCATATAAAAGGTAGATATGATCATGAATTAACAATTTACATTACTAAATCATAATTTATTAACTAGCACATCAAATTATATTTTAAATACGAACTAATGAAAAATTAAATAGACAATAATAGTAACTGGCTACTTATCTCCCAGATGTTTCACTATTTTTTACAGAAAATCAACTAATCAACCAATTAATTAATGAATTGCTCAACTTACAGTAATTAGCTCACTTCATTCGAAATTTACCCATAGAGAATGAGAAGCAGAATCAAGCCGGGCAGATTAGCCTCCGACACGTACGCCTGCTCGTCAAAGATGAGGAAGATGAAGACGCACAGCACGCACGACGCCAAATAGTTCACCTAACAAATCCAGTCAATGACCATCATTTCATCACAACTATTCCAACATTAGGTTAAATAACGCGACGACCAGCTTTTACCGCCATCCCATTCAATTTGATTAAAAAAAATTTCACACAATCTTACCCTGAATACTGAAAGACTAATTCCACGGATAAGGGTGTTACTTTAAATCAAATCTAAGTTAACATTACTGATTAATTAATTAATGTTTCATCATCAAGTTATGTAAAATACTAAGAGGATGATGGCTATGGATACCAAATCCCAAGTGTAGTGCGCAATCCAGTAGGTGAACGGAGCGACTCCGGCGACGTACTGCAAGTGCTTGGCCTTGGACACGCGCTCCTCCACCAGGAAAACGACGAACGACGCCGGCACAAAACTCAGGGCAAAAATGACCGAGATGGCGTGCAGCAGACTCACTCCCGACTGGTGCCTGATTTTCATTCAATTAGCGTCAAGATTCAATATTCGTAAATAAATAAAAATTGAATTAAACAATGTCAATTAAAATACACTGGATTAAAAGTGACTATAATAAATTAAAACACAGTATACGATCAGAAATACATAATTTAGATTAAGGTGGAACTGGGTGGAATTCTGGTGGAATCAATGTGGAATCAACGAATCATAATAATTACATAATCTCGTTTTGAAGTTGGCGTTTGGTGTAATTCATCGGATGGTTAATCACAGTGATGCCAAAGTGACTAGAATTGTCCTGTAGAGGTTCCGGCAGCGATCCTCGCAGGATTGCATTGTTGACAGCGTTCAGGTAGGCGATCGAAGAGGCCCAGCCCTTGTTATTGTACCATATCTGCGCGAGAGAAAGACACAATAGGAACTGAATTAATTCGGCCAACAAACAAACAAACAAACAAACAAACAAACAAACAAAACAACCCAATGTACAAACTAACAATCGAAACGAACAATCGAACAAACAACCGACTAAAGCAACAAACAAACCCACTGAATAAACAAGCAAATAACCGTGTAAATGAATAAACAAACAAACAAACAAGCAAATGACCTTGACAACCTAAACAAACAAACAACAAAACAAACAGGCGAACTAAATAACTAGCAGACGAACAAACAACCAAATAAACAAACAAACAATCCATTGAATCAACAAGCGAGCAAGCAAGCGAACGGAAAAAACAAACAAGCAACAAACAAACAAAACAAACAATTAAGTTAACAGAACGTCTGGCGAACAATCACTTAAGCAAGCCAGCAAACAAACAAATGAACAAACAAGCAGATCCACCAGCCAACTAAACTACCCAAAACGAACAAACAAACATCCAAACAAGCAAGCAGCACACAAAACGACAGACGAACAACCAGTCAAACCATCCAGCAAGCAAGCAAACAAACAACCGATTCACCAACCAACCAATCAAACAACCAACAGACCTGAACCAACGAGTTTACACGTAGACAACCTGTGCAAATAGCAAACAACCAAACATGACCACAAACAACCAATCAAACCAACAAATCCTCCAAATCAGCAATCCAGAAACAACCCAACCAGACACACAACTACAAGATTAGTTGACAAACAACCAGATAGTCTCACCTTGACGCTATCAAAGGTCCCTCTCCGTCCCGATTCCGCCTCCCACTGTTCCAGATTTTCCACCGGATTGAAATCCGCAATCTCCCCGGCTCTGGATGCTTTGCTAATCCGTTCCAGACTCTGCTTGACCAGGGTCACATTGATCGACGCAGTCAAATCTTTGGCGCCAAATTCAAATCCTCCATACCTGAAAAACCAACGCATCATTGAAATTTACTAGTTAATTAAATTTTACTCTATTATTACTTCACTATTAATTTTCCCATCTACTAATTTCATAATTTATATTATTAAGTTAAATAACTACAGTTCGTTAATAAACATTTCAGACTGGCAATTAATCACTCCAAATAACCGCCACTTAATCACTGACCATCGTTTTGAATTATTTAATAATTATTTTTAAATCACGATGAATGATCGATAACAACTTGAGTCAATTTATATTCACCAGTGAATAATAGCGAAAGATTAACAATACTAATAAAAATTTTACGTTATTCGAACGCATTATTAATAAAGATCAAGTGATAAATTAAATAACCTATTAAACCGATATTTGTTCAAGGTGCGCAGGATCCAGTTGGAGATATTCCTCCCGCTGAGGTCAAAGAACACGTCACTGGTCACCGTCCTCACGGCGGGAATCAGAGTCTCGTTGGAAGGCGCCGGGCACGTCTGCGCTCCTTTGTAACACGTGCACTCGGAATCCTGCCGGACGGAAACATCGGCGATGACATTGTCTTCCATGGTTGGCAAACAGCCAAGTCTGTAAAAAAAACAAACAATATGATTAATCATAACTTAATTCAAAACGCGGCTGGCAAACAGCCAAATCTTACAATACAATGTTAATGTCATTAAAATGTCTATTTTAAGCAATATAGTTTCCAAGCACGTTCAAGAACAATTAAGATTCAACAAGTCAATAGATAATATAATAGATAGTTAGGTATAATAGTCAAAATAATAATAAAACCATAAATTAATATTATTTATTTAATCACACGAATTCATTAAAATTATTAAAACGTTACACATCAAAATTATATAAACACAATAATTTAGTTAACGACAAATTTATTATTTAGTTAATTATATAAATTAATTGTTTTTAACGACGATTAAAAAATAGAAAAGTTAATTAAAATGTAAATTATTTGTAACTGTACCCCAGGGGTTCTCCATTCAAGCAACGAGTCCCCATTCCCGTATGGTTCAGAATCTCCTCCGTGTACTTCGCAGGCCAGATAGAAGCCTTGGAATGGGCCGATCGGGCAAAAAAGGCCACGTTAGAGTCACCGTACAGCCACGGGGAGGCCACCAGCGCCGGTTCCGGACTGAGAGGCGGAAGGATCAGCGTGAAGGCCATGGCTAGAGCCACGAACAATGGCGGTAAAACAATCTGTAAATCAAATAATTCATTACATCTCGATTTCCATTGGTCGAGAACTGGAATTCAATGTCCGTAGAGTGTTTATACACAAAGAGAATTAAATAACCAAGGCTTAGTAATCAATAATTAACTTAGGCAATAACTTCAATACTTAAGATCCGATAGCTACGTAGTTCAAATTTAAAAATCGATAAATTTAAGACGTCGTTAATTAGGCTTACCGGACTGGGCGCACCTGATTGGTGCAGACAACTCAAGCATAGGCTCTTATGGAGCTACGGTTTCTTAAGCTTCTTGTTGAAAAAAAAGACGTTTTTACCCCACTTTACCTAGACAGTTGGAATGCGCTGGAAAAATGCTTTCTTTTGTTGTAAGAGTTTTGCCGAAAAACCATCACTGGCGACAACAAAATGAATATAAACTTCATACACTTGAAGCGAAATCGGGCTGAACCCCTGACCAAGCGTCATTCCTATTGGTTTAGCTTGCTTTAAAAGACCCTCTGCCATTGGCTAGGTAAGGCTAATTAAGGAAGTAGTATCTAAATAATCAATATTACGGGAACTAATAACGAAGTAACCGATAACTAAGTAATCCCAATTTAGAAAATCGATAACTAAGAAGTCGATACTTTAAGAATTAATAACCAACTAGTCGACACACTTGAGGGTTCATAACGTAGTGCGTACTAAAAAGATTTGTCAGCCATGGAATCGATACTTAAGGTTAACTGAGTAGTGGATGAAATCGATAACTAAGTAACTGATACTTCAGGATTCAATAGCTAATCATACTTTACGAGTCGATCACCGAGTAGAGGAATCTATAAAAATCGATACAGACACTAAACTTGATTATCAATCAAGTATCGATATTTCTAGATATAAGCAAACAAAGTATCGATTTACCTCACAGACGAGTCCTTTAATGTTCCTCCGGGTATTGTGAAACCGCTTGTAGTAGAGCGCTTGAAACTGCTGCTTGACCAGCGATCGACCGGTCACCTTGTCGACTGCCGCGACACCCGGTAGTGCTGCCGCTACCTCTTCACGGGGAACAATCTGAGGTACTTCACTGTCTGCGGAGTGACATTACACGGTTCAATTTTTTTATGTTATTCACTAGCAGTTACTTAAATTAAAATAAAACGAAAAACAAACAATAAAGCAAAAGTCACTCACAACAACGAGTGCGCAATCCCGACCTGTCTTCGACGACCAAAACGCGTGACTTGGACGACACTGAAAAAATGGGGAAAAAAGCCACAAATATAGAAACGGGTCACAACGACACGTACAAAATGTGAACGCACAGGTAAACGAACAAACCGATAGAATCTTGTGCCAAAGAATGGAAACGGAACAAGAAATAAATATGTGAAGTAAAATTATTTCTGAAAAACCGATGGACCGATAGAAAGGAGACAGATATAGATAGATAGATAATTAGATATACGGAAAATTAGTCAGTAATATAGTAAGATAGATAGATAGATATATAGATATACAGGTAGATAGGTAGCTAGATGGATAGACAAATAAGATAAGCAGATACAGATGGATAATTAGACAGGTAGATAGTTAGATGAAAAGATAGTTAGATTGACTGATAAAAAGATAGGACTGATAGATGGATGGGCAGGCAGGCAGACAGATAGATAGATAATCAAATAGACATATTGTTAGACGGACAGATAATTAGACCCACTGATAAAGAGATGGACAAATAGATAGATGGACAGACAGATAGGTGGACAAATGGATAGTTAGACCCACTGACAAAAACATGGACAAATGGACAAATAGATAGATGGACAAACAGATAGATGGACAGACAGATAGATGGGTAGTTAGATGGATAGATAGGTTAGATAAGCAGATACAGGTTGATATATGGATTGATAGATAGATAGGCATATAGTTAGATGGACAGACAAATAGATATAGATAAATATAGATAGACGCATAGATAGAAAGACAGATAGATAGAAAGACAGTTAGACAGAAAGATAGATAAAGAGAGAAATAGAGAGACAAGCCTCATAAAAATTCAAGTACCTGGAACAGTGCTGGCTTCTTGATCGCCGTCAGCCGGTATGGAACCATCAGCCACTTTGAGGAAAATCTAAGACACAATAAAAATTTGTAAATCAATATAATTAACTAATCCAATTCCCGTATTTCATTACACATTAGAACAACCCGCCGTGGATTCAAATTACATTAAAACTGAAACGTAGTCGAAACAATTTGTGTTAACAATTAAGAGATTTTATTTGTTAAACTTGCATCAAACGAGCTGGATTAAATGCAACATCAGATTATTAATAAATTCACAACATTATGTTGGCCTCCTCTAATGTCCAGTAATTAGTGGCACAAAATTTAAACAAAATTTGACAACAGTTCAACACAGATAGACATTCACTCTGAAATTTCATCATCACCCGTTAATTTGTGTCCGACACAATTCAAAAAAGCACTTTTGATAACCATTTGGGCGCCGTTTGGACAGGTGATGTCAAAAACGCACAAGTGCGCTTATCTAATCTTCCACCCAATACGCAATCTGACCACAGCGCACCGTTCTTCATCAATATTAACTCATCACAAGCCCCTCACCTCACCTCACACAGTAAACATCAACGAAAGGATGGAAAGTCGGCAGCTCATAACCCTTCTCGCCGGTCTTCTGTTGTACAATCACGTAGGTACACTACATCTCTGCGGGTAAACTACAATACAAGTGCTTTAAATTACAGGTTTCCGATGCAAGAGAGGTACCAGAGACTCTAAAAACCGTGCTTTACAACTGCTCAAACACAATACGTTCGGTTAGTAACGTCGACATCAAATGCACGGACTACAAATCGGCGCTGCAAAATTTTACAAGGAACCCAACATCACCACCTTCAACCGACCGTCGCAATGCCAATTTCGATCTAACTATACGATGCTGGGACAATAACCCTCTACACATCGACTTTTCAGACTTGGAAGGACTCGATCCCGATGTTGCAGGAGTCCAGTTGGAGTACTGCAACCTCCAAGAGACCGATTTCGGTTTCCTAGCTGCACTGCCCAGCATTTGGTACCTAACGATCCGTTCTAGCACTCCCACTACGTTCCAGAATTTCCCCTTCTTTCCAAACCTGCAGCACGTGGGACTATACGACACCCTCCTCGACAAATGGACACTGCAAGACCAAACACCCAACACGACTTCGTTTGCCCTTGGCAATATGCCAGCTGCCAATACTCTCAGTTTACTCGATTCTCTGATGGCCTACGAGAACCTGGCCAGCCTGACTTTATCCTACAATCAACTCGACTACATCCCTGTGCAAGTCAAACAATTTTCAAGATTAAACAGCTTCATGTTCATGAACCAAATGGTAACACTGACCCGAGGTTCGCTAGATTTCAACGTTCCTGTCACTAGTGTCGACATTTTCGACTGTGGCCTTCGGTACATCGAAGAAGGCGCTCTTACAGGTAGTAACGAGTTGGTAATTAAACCCAGAGAGTCCAAATTACAATTCGGGTTCTGGTTTTAAACAGGTAACTTCTCAAACGCATATGTCGGTCTCGGTCGCAACAACCTGGAACGGATGGACGAAGCCGTCTTCAAACCGATATTGACATCCATGCACCAAGTGGACAGATTCGGTGTCATTGACCTAGGTAAGCAGTTTGCGATTGACGATAAGGTTCAACTTTCTTCTGGCAAAACTAATGAAGGAGTTTGAACGAAAATTCAACAGTGCGTTAAGCACCACTAGTTCTACATTACGCATTCTTGTGGGCTGCTATACCTGCGAAAATGGAGGGCTGACAACAGTTTAAGACGTCTGAGTTCAGCTCTTACACATCGAACTTGATTATTTTCTTCCAAAAAAAAAGGTTTCAACCCACTCGTCTGCGGATGCGACATTCGTTGGCTCGTCCAAGACAATCGACACCTGCTGGAGCACCTCAGCGCAAAATGCGGTGAAGTCCCTATTGAATCCGTCAACCCTGCTAGCCTCAACTACTGCTCAGGTAAATGAATAATACGTCGGTCTGTAACTCTGCACGAACACTGACGGTGAAATTTACATTCTAAATAGACTTGTCTACTACAGCCAGCACGCCTTCTGCTGGAGAGCGACTGAAACCGCTTCTGTTTGGTTTCTTGGCAACTACTGTCGCTACATTACAGTTGGTGTTATAGTTTCATCAGCGCAGGCGGATCGCCACAACAACGGGCGTGTTTACGTGAACCGACAGTAAAAGGTAGCAAACTGATTTACGATCACAAAATTATCCAAATGTTGAAACCAATCAAAGTAATACAACCAGCATCTTTAACAAAATACTTCTTAATTACTTATACCTATCCGATTTAATTTTATAATTATAAAACTATTTCTGAGACTGCAGCATGGCTATATAGCTAATATAGCCTAATATTAAATACTAAATGTTCAAGCAATAAAACTAGTAGACATTCCAACTTACTTTGTACGCCGGGCAATTAGTTACACTCTGTAATTAAAGCAACGGACAGTTTTTTAAGTTCTAATTGAGAATTCATCTATCATTAAAACCGTATCGTTTAATCTGCTTAACAACGTCCACTCCCATGCCGAACACCGTTCAGTATAAAAAAAAGGATTAGCCTCAACGTGAACGTGTGGACTAGATGCAGAACCTCTCCTTCTACCACAAAAAGTACAACAGTAGAAAAAAATACTTCAAAAAATTAACAAAGAATCTCGCATAAAACGCTCAACCCTTCAGTGACTCATACTGGCGACATAATAGCCCGTGCATACATTGAGCCCAGCAACGATGACAAGACGCCCTGGCACAAAAAGCGACTTCAATACAACAACGCCGACAACAAAAACTTACGACAAGTATCGCTGGATGATAACCTGCCTCCGAACCGTCTGGCTACTACCATTACTTTCCCAACAGCGCTTGTTCCAATTTTTTTCCGTAAAGCTAACCTTCGCGTCCAGTCTCTTCACCTCCCATAAAACAATAAATAAATAATTAAAAAAACACACGATAAACAGATCCTAATTAGTCAGCCACCCTCCCCAAGTTTCGGGCAGTATACAGCTGTATATTGCTTGTAGTAGGATCGATACTTTCAGAACGCGCCACTGAACTGAAACACAGAACAATTCAATTCCGTAAGACGAATAACGAACGGTCAAAAAGTTTGCAGCTTGCTGTTTGTTTTATTTCCCAGTGATGCAGAAAACGCACATTTGCATACAACCGGTTGGCGTTCAAGGACTCTGCATTGCAGCACGCACGGCCGGTCGTCGGGCACATCGCAAATGCATTTTAGTTTCCCTTCTCCCCTTCATCCTTCCCTTCTTTTCGCGTTCGCCCACTTTTCAATGGCTCTTGTTTATTCCTAAATTGGGTTCAATGCAGCCTGGCTGTATATACTCGGTGTAAAGCATTACTCAGAGTTGACATGTTTATAGTTGTAAGGCTGCAAACAAGCAGCCGTGTTTTCAAGCTGCCTCTCGGGTTTCAGTGCAGCTAACAGTGTACTTTTGGTGTGCAGAGTAACAGACTGAGGTGTGTTGTGTCATTTTCGTTTGGGGCTGCACGAGTCAACCGTGTTGAGCACATTTCCCCGTTTGAAAACAGCTAATCCAAAAGCTATTCGTTTTGGCGTTAGTTGCTGTTTCCTTCACTTCGTTCAGAGACAAATTTGATAAAAAGTAGTAAAAGGCAAGTAGAGACATTCGAAGAAAATGGTGCCAGCAGCTTTGAGATGCATTTGGCTGACCACTTTTGTAAGTGCACTACCGGTACGTAACCGAAGTTTCAGTCAATTAATTTAAACCAATAATCGATTTACGTCTGTCTATCCATATGCCTATCAGTCCATCTGTCTGCCTTTCTTGTCTGACTGTCTGTCTTGTCTGACTGTCTGTCTGCATGTCTGATGTCTGATGTCTGACTGTCTGCATGTCTGATGTCTTTCTGTGTCTATCTGCCTGTCTACCGATCCATCCATCTATCGATCCATCCATCTATCCATCCATCCATCCATCCATCTATCTATCCATCCATCCATCCATCCATCCATCCATCCATCCATCCATCCATCCATCCATCCATCCATCCATCTATCCATCCATCCATCCATCAATCCATCACAAATAGATATATCGTACATGTACATATCGATATGTATGATAAGACATTATGATGCTAGACATTTCGCAACATCATTTTAACCAATGCATTTTTCTATATAAAAAATTTACATTCCCCCCCCCCCAAAAAAAAAGATCGTTTTAGGAAAAGTAGGAGCACCAACCACCAAACCCTGCTCCATGGACTTTTCTCCGTGCACCTGCATCGAGCTCCTCGACCACTCAATCTTCGACAACCCGGCCGTCAACGTCACCTGCAACGGCGACGTCTTCCTCGACGGCGATCACCTTAAAGCCACGCTGAGGCGACCGCTGGTTCAGGTCGGAGTCCACCTCATCCTTCGCAACATCACCTTCCCGTTACCCGTCAACCTACTCGGTAGAAACACCCTCGAGTCGCTGGAGATCGACTGCCTGGACAACTCGGGCAGTATGCAAGATATCCACCTGGAATCGTTCGAAGATACCGCCTTCGAAGCCACTTCCGTAACCATACGAAACTGCAATCTGACCGGCGCGAGTTTCAGATTCCTCAGTCCCTTCAACGCGCTAAAGAATCTGGCCATTCACGGTTCGCAGATGATCAAATTCGTCAGTTTCCCGCAAATTCCCGAACTGTCGACCATCACCTTCAACCAGTCGACCATAGAAGAATGGTCCATCGGTGCACGTGTACCCAACCTGAAACGGGTGGTGCTCGTCAACATCGGTAGAGAGCAGACGCTTCGCATCCTCGACAACCTCGTCTTTCATGAAGATCTCGCCTCCCTGACGCTACTCTCCACCAATCTGGATGCCGTCCCAGCCCAAGTAAAAAAATTCAAGCGTCTATTGTCGTTCAAAATGGAAGGGAACTCAATCAAAATATTAAAAAGAGATGCCATCCAATGGGAAGAAATGCCTCGACTCTTGGTTCTCAGCAGTAACGGTATTGAGCGAATTGAATCCGGAGCTTTTCAAGGTTAATATACAATTTTTTGAATTACGATACTAATAATATTATACTGTAACTTGAATCCGTTTGTTTGTTTGGACAGGAAACTTCTCCTCGACAAAGTTGGTTCTCAGCAAAAACAAACTGATGACCGTTGATGCAGACATTTTCAAGCCAATGCTCGAATCCATGGTCAAAAGCGGACAAGAGATCGGCTCCATCGATTTAGGTAAGACAGTTTTTAAAATTCTTAATAAAATAAATTCATCATTAAACGAAACACATAATGAAATTAAAATCAAATCAAGGTTACAGTTACTATGTTTGATATCATCACTATTAATTGAGACATATAAGCGATTAATTATTATCAATTTGAACTGTGCAGAGGGGAACCCCTTTAACTGCGACTGCGACATTAGCTGGCTGGTCACCAGCAATCGCCACCTGCTGCGCTACTTGAACAACGCAAAATGTACCAACGGAACGGCTATCGCCACAGTACAACAATATGATCTTCCCCACTGCAAAGGTAATTTACCAAATAGGCAATAGTACTGGTTTTAATTAACTTGATTAATCCAAGTTGACGCTAATTAATCTAGATCAAACGTCAGGTGCCGCAGCAACCAGCGCAGCAGCAACCATCTTGACCGTCTTTGCTACTTTGACCGGCTTAGCTAATAATCTTCACTGAAACCATTTGGAAAAAAAAATGTTGTACTTTTGACCGCTAAGACTAAAATCAACAACATCAACAACACGGAAAACTTGATTACGACCCGATTAATCATAACCAAATAATCATTAATCATAATAGCCATAAAAACAATGAATTCATCATAATAAAATGTCATTATTTTCACCATATCGAAATTAATTAAAGCTCAAGTAAGTTTATTTAAAAATCGATACTAAAATCGTACCTCTTCAAGGGTCGTATCCGAAAGTCCATAGCTGCTTATCCCCAGCAATTTCAGATTCTGGTCCAAATCGTCGAGCAGCCGACCGAGTTCCTTGCGCTGGTCCGCTCCCGCAGCGTCCGTGTAGGGTAGACAGAAGACAATGTCAGAGCCGACATTCTCCAGCAAGACTCCGTTCGTGATGTGGTGCTTAACGAGGCTACCGATGCGGTCCAGTTGCGTTCCAGGTATCGATATGGTCGTCGACGAGGCGCTGGAAGACGCTGGAGACTCGTTCAGACTTCCCTATTATTGTTTTAGAATCAGAGTTTTATAGCTACCTTGAAACCAGTTCAATTAATATCGAATGCTAAAAGTTAATAACATTTAAAAACTGATGTAAATTAAGCTGGTCGTTTAAAAAAAAATAATTGCTCGTACAAATCTGTTTAATTAAATTACAATAAGACGACAAGATAACACTTAAGTATTAACTTGTGCTTTATCTTAAATACAATCACCGTACAGTTAATTAATTAACTAAATTTACACCAGTTTAACATTAATAAACAAACACTTAATTACCTAACAGAATAGGGTTGTCGCAATTAATTAACATTTCACAAAACTTTAATAAGTTCAATGTAAATACAAAAGCCGTTGAGAATTTTAACAAAAGTTGCTTCTACAAATGCTGTCTAAATTAAAATAACAAACACATAATAACGTCATTTAAAATAATTATGAATAAAGGCTGACCTTTTCAATTAATCAAGAAAGCCAAAAAAAGGCGTCCGACTCCTCACAAAACCGAAAATGAACTGATTAGGACAAGGATTCCAATTTGCCAATTTGCAAACGATTTGGAAAGGAAGACGTCAATTAAAACAGTATGCAAATAAATTCTAGGAAGCGGCTGGGGGGGTTCGTAACTTGCAATATCACAGCACGAAAGTCTAATTACGATTTAACACTAAAAATTTGTATCAGCCTTTTCCAATATCTAATAATGTTTTTTTTTACTAAACTGTACAGTCTAGAGCAATAAAAAAGGTTTGAATGGAGGGGAATATCATGGTACTTTCTAATCTTCAGGATTTTATTTTAGCGAGATTAACGAACCAATTTCAATGAAACCTTCCTAATCTGTTGAGTACTATGGAGGCTACATAAGACATTTTTTGGGCTGCTATATGCGGGAGTTATAAGCAAATAACTTTTTCCCGGCAAGAACCCTTTTTTCTACTGTTCTAGACTGTACGAAGACTGTGCAAGTGCCCGATTAGTCCCCGCAATTCAATCCTCCAAAGTGTTTCATTCTTTTCCAAGTTATCTCGGTACTAGAAGTGCCATTCGCTATGAACTTACAGTAAGTCCCTAGTTGTAGTTCAATTCAGTTTCGAAGCTTTTGCGTTTGGTTATGAGAATAGCGTCACGCGTTATCCCATGTGGTAGGCATGTGTTCAAAGTGCAGCGCTTTTGCCAACACAGCAGGCCTTCCCACATCTGACTCAAACAACGGTAAGCTGCCAGTGTGCAAGCCCGCCTAGCTCAGTCGGTAGAGCACGGGACTCTTAATCCCGGTGTCGTGGGTTCGAGCCCCACGGTGGGCGACACCATTTTTCTTTTTTATTTCACGTACTTTCTCTCACATCATTCGTTTAAGATCTATACATATATATGTATATAATACTAATACACATCGGTAAAATTAAATTTAAATTTTAACGGCTTAATAACCTGTAATATTATGTACTAGTAACACTACTGTGTGAAATATTTCAAACACGAAATTCGACCTTTAAAACATGTCGTGGGTTCAAACCCCACGACGGGCAATGCCTGTTTTCCTTTTTTTATTTAAATATTTTACGTATTCTGCAAATTACGGTACTTCCACTGCTTATTTCGTCTTATACTATTTATTTTAGGTTAATTTCACGTACATAATAGACGAATTGTATTGATTACTATTACTAATAGCGTAAGTAATATATCAGCTTGAAAATATTTATATTAGTTATATATTATCATCGATCATTTTGTTTATCATCGCATTCTATATATATCACTGCAATTAAGTCCAATTGCACAATTTACACGCGATTTCATAACATGTGTTGTGCTTTTATCAATATTTACCTGACTGTGTCCGAGTCCGCTATCCTCCGTGTCCGAAGTCGACTGCGAGTCGTTGCGGACTAGGGTCAGATAATAGCCCAGTCCGAACTTGCGCTTGAGGAAGAGCGAGGAACCGCAACAGCGGAGCTGGCCCTCCGAGATGATGGCGATCCTGTCACCCAGGAGGTCGGCCTCGTCCATGAAGTGAGTCGTTAAGATGACGGTCCTGTCTAAAATTCAGATTTTGTGAAAATTAATCATATAAAAAATATTAACTAGTTTACAAAAAAAAATTAAAGAAATAATATAATATAATGTAACTAACATAATAAAGTATAATATAATTTAATGATATGTGAATTCGTACAAAATAGTGATCAGAATATTTCGTACTTCTATCAGTAATAACTTAGATGAATGCATCAAGTTAACATTGGTACCTTTCTTGTACTTCAGCAGCAGATCCCAGATGGAACGACGTGAATAAGGATCGACTCCAGCTGTCGGCTCGTCCAAAATGACGATCCTAAGATACAAAATGCAATTTTTTAATACTGATTTAGTAATAATTGGAAATTAGTAACACAATTAGTATTATATTAATTAACTTAATTATTTAGGTATTCATAATACCTACTCGTCTTTTCTTATTATTTATCCAATTTTTGAAACCGTTGTTAAATTTGTATGATATTAATAACTCTTCATTGTCGTAATTAATAACATTATTTAACTGAATTTAACAAAATTTCAAATATATATTAAACCATTCTTATATACCAAGTTAACAATTAAACATCATAATAATTATAGCACGATTACGTAATTATTCATAATAGCATGCTTATTATAATATAATAATGATTACCATTAATATTATTACTGTATTACTACTAATATATTTTTCCAATATTTTTAAAAACTGACATAATTTAAATTCTTATATTAAGATTTTGATATATATATTATTGGTATTCGTAATAATTACTTGGATCCGCCGATGAAAGCCATGGCGATGGATAATTTTCGCTGCATTCCTCCGGACAGGTGTTTGGCCAGCGCCCGCTTCTTGTGCGACAGGTTCAGATCCTGGATAAACTCTTCCATTTCCAGTTCGATTTCCTTATCGGTCCTTCCTTTGAGGCGGGCGTAGAACCAGATCTGTTCTTCAACGGTCAGCCTAATTAGAAATGGTAATGTTCAATAAAAACGTAATCATTTTCCCATTACTTAGCGATAAAATTTAATTATAAAAATTAATTATAATTATTATACAATTATTTTTTGTAGTTTATTTTATTGTGTTGTTTAATTAACTTATCTACGGAATTAACAGGTTTTTATTTGACTATGAGCGACTTGGGGAATTGATTAAACGATTTTAGTGTGATAAATTAGAGAAAAACGTAAGTGAAATATACGAAAGTTTACTGGTTGAACAGAATGTTATGCTGCGGACACAACCCCAGATCTCTGCGGGCGCTTCTCATGTCCGTCCGGATATCGTGTCCGTTGATAAAGGCCGTTCCTTGGCTCGGAGGGTACAGACCGGTCAGGATCGAACTAAAACATGAATCCCGATTAAGTTTAATTCAGTTAGCGAAACCTTAATTTATATTTAAAACGATGCCTGAACATAAACTCACACTTGTAATTACGTTTGATTCAATTAACGGTTAAACTTTGGATTTGGAAATGTAGACTGAAAGGATTGAGCTAACGCGAGTAATCCACGTTGCATTTAATTCGATTATCATTAACTTTAATATATTTCAAAATGGAAATCTTGATATAAGATTACATTGTGGTCGTTTTCCCGGCTCCATTATGTCCCAAAAATGCCGTAATCTGCCCTTGGTAGAAGGTGAGACTCAAATCGCGCAGCGCCACCTTACCGTTGGGGTAGATTTTACCCAGGTTTGACACCCTGATACCCTTTCTCAGGTTCCCGGGCTCTTCTTCGTTCAAAGGAGCCACTGTACCAAGACTGTCAAGGTCCTCATTGGTCGGTTCCTTCACCGTGCGATTCGGGAACCAATAGGAACGCTGCAAAGGGAAATACCAGGGCCGGGAGACTCCGTATTGACCTAAAATGGAAAAAGAAAAACGATATTTGAGATAATAACCTAAAACATTAAGATGTAAAATGTGAATTTTTGTATACATACCGGGGAATACCGCTTCGATGTACCAGGTCAGGGTGTAGTAAAATAGCGCATCCAGTAGCATCATAATCATGCAGCCCATAAGACTATAGGCATCGCCTTCGATCGGGCTTTTCGACCAGGAATTCCACTGGGCGCCGGTACCGGCTTCTTCGAAATGGGCAAAGTAGGAACAGCCGAAACCGAAGGCCACATTCGACAATAAATTCTGTCAACAGGAAAACAAAATTACCGATCAAGTTAATCAAGTTGATTCAGAATTTTACCGCCAAAATTTTCAAATAGAAATTAAGATGCTTCTCCCAGAGGACTAGAAATGTATAGGGTAGGTAGAGGACGAAATAAATGATCCCCCCGCAGGCGGCCGCTAGATTGGCGCGTCCGAACAAGGTCGAGATGAGGAAACTCTTGCAGATCGTCGCGATACAAAAGCACAGTAGGAAGAGAAAGACGAGCGTTGGATCGGATTTTTCTATCACTTTTCCAAACTGCAAAAAAAATAATAATAATAAATAAAAAATTGAATTTGAAATTATATTATCATTATTGAACACCATAATTCAATTCGACTTATTGAAGCCGAGTTGAAATTATGCTTTGAAAAAGAAAAAAACTTACTACTAAGATGAGAGTGAGGACGGCACACGACACGCTCATCGACAAAAAGCTGTCGATGAACCAGGCGGCCCAGTGAACCCCGTTGCCCAGCCCCATGATCCTCATGGTCTCCTTGAGTCTCATTTCCTTCTCGTAGACGATGGATTTAACGATCATGGCGCACGTGTAGACGAACGACAGCACCATGAACATGGGGAAGGTTCTCGAGATGGCCATGAAGAACGTGTCGTGAATGTGGCACGGCGACGGGAACTGCTGCAGGTACGTGGCCGGTAGAGAGTCCCGGCCAGTGCGCGCCTTGATGACCGACTGCTCGATCATGTCCTGCAGATAGATGAAACCCGACGTGAAGTACTTCATGTCGATGAGCGGGTGACGACGGGGCTCGCCTGTGTCGAAACGGTCCCGGTAGCTCTTCGTACTGTCGACCCGTTCGCTGTCCATTCTGTAAAAAAATAACAAAATCTCATTGTCTGTTTCTTAACATCTATTTGCACTTCTATTAGCTTCAATATAAACTTAAATCAAGTTTAATTTCGGTCATTCGGAATTAAATAGACTCGGGAATGGGAACCTAATACGATAGACGAGGTGCTCCGGTAGCGAATCTTGGTCCCAGGTACGATTTCCATTAGAAAGAAATTCGTCAAAGATGATGACAGCCCACAAGGTCTGGTTCTCCATCAATGGCACCCCTCGCTCCAGGGCTTCCTCTTCGGTGGCGAACCCTTCGAACCGGTCAAAGTCAAAACACTAGAAAATTAAGAAAAAGAGAGAGATATTATGATCACAGTTTAAATATTTAAGAAATATATGTCAGCAGCACCATTAAAACAGCAATTCCATTACCTATAGTAATTAGATACTTGCAATATTCTGTTACCCTAGTATGTCAATCGTGTTAAGACAAGCGGAATGGAATATATTTAAAGGAATTAATTTAATAAATTCGATTTACCCCAATGTAGGTCGTCAAATTGAAAGCGATCTGGTCCACCTGGTCCAGACGTTGAATCCACCTTAGAAAAATAATTTCGATGACTGCGGATTTATGGAATAACATAACTTTCATTCATTTATTCATTCATTTATTTGTTCACTTATTCATTATCCTACTGCTATCGTAATAATATTAACTTAATAAAATACAGCTCGAGTTATATTGTAAATACATCATAAACGGTTTAAATTCTGGAAAAATTTGATGGCTACCTATTTAAGAAGTTAAAAAAAATCAAACTTACAAATCCAGTCTGTTTCCCTCTTGGTTGTTAACCCAATCCGCAATCATTCCGGCGGCTTCGTTATCACCCGTGACGTTCTGCAAGGACTCCCAGTTTTCCTCAACTTGCTGCACGATTTCCCGAATCCTCGGCGAAACGTTATCCAGCCATCTCCTGCTAAGAGTCATGATGTTCTCCAGCGGCTGGAACGTCTTATTGACGTTTTCCATTATCTGCTGGATGGGCGGACGATCCGGAACGAAGAGGATTTTCCCACTATACAATTATTTCATTGAATAAATTAGTTATTTCACAGTTGAATTATATATGTATAAGTTAATTAAATCGAATCTAATTAACAAAAAGAAATAACAGTGCAAAACCTACCGAACCAATGGTTTGAAAATCAGCCAGAGAAAACGGGTTTCGGGACTCGTTTCCAGCGTGCTAAACAACTCGGCGCACTGCGGCGACACGTCAGTGTCGTTGTCGTGTTCGACACCTGCCTGCTTCTTTTCGAAACTGCTGCGGAACTCCTGAATTCTAAAGCGACCCAACAGAATTAATTATTATTTAGTAAATAACGCCAAGGTTGACTGATTACTGGTTCGTCACGGACGAGCCATCGTTGGACGTAGCCAGGAAGTTCCGTTTCGAGTCATCCGACCCACACAAAAGTCCACCGAGGGCATTAACAAGATCTGCTGAACTGGTGTCATTGGTTTTTTCCATGTTACGTCGAATACGGTCGAGAGCCTTGCCTACAGAAGTTTTACGAAGCTCCCTGGGTTTAATTTGACCAATTAAGATTTCAAACGAGATAAATATTTTAACAAGTACGGATACCCGATGATATCTTCGAGAGATTCCAGTTCCCGAACTTTGGCACTAATGGTTGCGGCGATCTGCGCGCTACCGATCCACGCTTCCGGATGTGGCGGAGATTCGAGCCGCTCAGTCAGTAAATCAAGTAACTGAAAAAATAAAGAAATTCAGTCAACTTCGACTTGAGTCACTCCGTTGTCGTTCCAAATTTACAGTGGATGCTACGGATGAAGGCTCCAGGACGGAAAATACAGAAAATACTGTAAGGTTATGTTTGGATAAGGAACACAGATTATCCTGTAGAAGTGAGAAAGCCTCTGCTGATGATCCTGGCACTAGACGATCCTGCAGGAATTTCATTGGCTCGCAAAACGACCCGTTCATCAATTGTTCCAGATCCTCCTTTTGAAATAAAATCAAATTAAATTTACTGTAATCAAATCTGAAATTCGACTTTATTTTTGTAATGAAGTTTTCAATTAATTGGTAGAAACAGAAACCAGGTTTAAGTTGGACAAGTTGAAACTCAAAGCGAGCAGCTCGGGCACGAAATTCTCCGTAACGTTCAGCTCCTTTGACAGAATCACGTGACGCAGCGAGTCTTCGTTAATCAGGTTTTTGACGGGAATCACGAAGCTGGGATCGGTACGCAGCCGCTGCATTGCCTGCAGAGTCGAACTGAGATCCTTTCCCAAATTTCTGCCGTCGTTCACCGTGGCGGACGTGAATTCCCTCTGCAGCACTTCTTCAAGGTCCGTAACAAAGCCGTTGACTCTGTTTTCGAGAATTCAAAAAGTTAAAACTAGTCGGCATAATGGCGTCAAATCTTTACAGAGTCAGGTCGAAATCCCCGAGGACGCTGTCACGTGACGGAGGAATTCTTTCATGGCACGTGTTATTGAAAGTACACAGGAGACTCTGCACAAAGGCCAGCGTTCCTGCTGATGGTAGGGCTCTGTCTTCAAAATGGCCTGCGCGCGACGTTTTTAACAGAAATTAAATGGGCGGAGTTGTCGTTTGTAATACTTGTAAACTTACACTGATGCCGGTACTCCTTGAGTTCCCGAGTCCGCACCCACATCAGGATGAGAAAGAGAAACAGCGGCCAGACAAACTCCGCCACAACTCGTACTTTAGACCTCTTGCGGATGACCAGATTCTTCCACAGCAAAAGTTTCAGCTGGTGAAGACCCATTTTTCAACGGGATCTGAAAAAACGAACTAAAAACATTGGTCACTATATTCACTTATAATCTTGCAAGATAAGGCAAGCCATAAAATTTTTACAACTTCTTTCCTAATTATGTACCTGAGCCTGGAGGATCTCAAATTTGAGATAAGATGGCCGATTCACTCTAAACAATAAACAGTGTTACTGAGTTCCATGAAATGCTTTGCAATCCTCGTTCAAGGACAACGGATGATCATGAGGCCAGCTCTTTGCTCGGTAAACGTCAATTTCCTCTTTTCCATCACGGTTACGTAATACTCAAACAAAAACATCCGATGACAAATACACAGAGCAAAACAAATGACAAACAGTAGCTTCTCTTTACTTTGGACAGATCCGTTGCTATGACAACCGCTTCTTTCTCGTCCGATCAGTGCTTGAATTTACTTAATACTAACCTGCCTGCATTACAGTAAATATTTATGAAGTCGGTGGACAGAGAAATAATGCAGACATTTTACCAGAGAGGGTTTGTTTATGCCGGTCACGTGTCCTAGTGCGCGGACGCCGACTCCGCCCCTTCGGAAGGGGTCTACAACTAAAAAAAATTTAATATCTTCTATATTGTAGTAACATAATTAATATATTAATAGCACTCTAGTGATTAAAATAAGACTAAAGTAAAAATAGAGCGCACCAACCAATGACCATTTTATGGCAAATCTATCATTAGTGCACTAATGATAGCACATGTGCTACTGATTATGTTAACGAAGCAAATATTTAATTAATGTAATTCACCTACTTGAGGTGAAGATATATATAGTATAAATTACTGGTAAATTTAGCGGATAAACTTAAACTTAAGTATATCTTTCGCTATATACACCTGTGCTACTGCAACTTGCAGAAGCCTGTTGACGCAACGTAACTACTACCACGTGCAAATCCAGTTGTACCTGTTTTCTAGGGCAAGTCGCACACTGAACGTTTTAATGCCATTAAAATCCCTAGCTACCATGCGAAACGAAAGGCGCAGTCTGTCTTGAACACTTTACAAGCCTGTACCCTTAAAACTGTGTCCGAAAAGCTCTTGTCGGGAAAATGCTCTCCGAGAGACGACAGCTAACCGACGGAGATACGGTAATTGAAGATGTACATGTTTATGAGTAATGTGCGTATTGCGTTCTAATGGCCACATAGTTAGTAGCTTTAACTAAAGCATTAACGATTACAGCCGTATAACAGAATACAGATTTGTACCCGATATTATATAGTAAAGCTTCTAATGCATATACATACTAACAACTGCATATGAATGTTGATGCTGTATTAGCACTATATTGTACGTTACGTGCTATATCTCATTATTAACCGCAATTGTAAGTCTCATGTACACTATGTAACTAGTACATGTGACAGTATGTGCTGCATCGTATAATTTGGTAAATCATCAAATTCTCATATAATCTTAATTGTGTATGCCATGCATTACAGTATCCCCTATCATACAGTACTTTCTACACTAATTAATTTTAAGTATACATTCCATGTGCACTAAACTAGAACAATTCGAATTGATAGTTCATTGAAATTCCGGACGGTGATCCAGCATCCCTTCTGAAAAGTGACGCGCCTCCCTTGGTATGTCTTGCCTGGCATTCCTACAACCAGAAAAGATCTCCTAGTACTTTCTACGTAGCAGCTTGCGGACTCGAAGGTTCGGCAAAGTCTGCAGTGTTAAACAAGATGTTTCGTCAAGATTCTCTGTTCCAAACAACGGACACCATTCGAGAGTATACAGCGTCCGTTGCTCCACAGCTCGTCGGTATCAGCAATCTTAAAATGACGGTACTTGATACAGCAGAATACGGGTCAGCTGCGGCCAATTACAGCGCATTCAAAGCTCTTGGCAACTACTTTAATGAAAAGAAGTACAGACCGAACATCATCCTTGTAACGGCGAGCTACTTGGACAGTTCTTTAACTGACAAACAATCAAACTTTGCCCGCATGCTCCGAGATCTGAGAACCGAGTTCAGGCATGCAATCGACGTCAGAAACCCCAACGTTATCCTCGTGTTGACCCACGTGAACAGCAGAATCGTTCTAAACCCCGACTTTGCTGAAAAAGTACGGAAGATTTTGGCGTTTGCTCGTGGTCAGCTGAGGAGAACCAAGATTTACGTCACAGCTGAGCTCGAGGCCATGTCGAGACCCAAACCTTCATTCTCGTACCTTTTGAGGAAGCTCCCCAACGAGAAGGTTTGCTGGTTGAATATGGATCTTTGCTTCTTGCATTTCAAGAACACAAGCGGCAGTTTCATCGGAGAAGCTCTGTACAAGATGGTGATGGTGAAAGGGAAACAGAAGCTGAATTTTCATAGTCGTCCAGTACCGCTGGTCGAGAAGCCAGCGACGAGTTTACCGAATGAATCCGTCTGTAAACCGGGATCGGGTCCAGAAGATAAGCAGGTCAGCACGGAAGGAAACATACGCTTCGAGCTAGAATCCTACGTCGAGGACCTTATGAATAGCAATGCTAACTGCATGACGCCTACTAATATTCCTGAACTGAAACAGAAAGCTAAAGGGCTTGGCCTTCTTATGGAGCGACTGGGATGCTATGACATGGAAGACCTTCCCAAATCGGACGAACTGGGAAAACTCCTGAAGATAATATGCTACCTCTCTGAGCGAATCGATGCAGATCAACTGGATATGCTCAAGAATGCTCTAGCACTGCACCCACCGAACCTCGAAGGTATTGGCATTCCGCTGGGACGCCAGTACTGCTTGAAGACTGATGGTGTCAAGGACCGTATAGTGGCCAAAAGAAACCCTTATTTGTCGGCGATAGGCTGTTACCTTCCGGAAAACATCATTGCAGTACAGACCGATGAAATCGAACTGAGTTGGAGCCGGACGACTCATGCCGAATACGCCAGCCAGCGTATGAAGCAGCTCGGTCTTCAAGAAAACGTCCCTAGCAACTTGCTGCAGACAGAAAAACCTTCTCTTAATTCCGGGTACTTTGTCAGTGACGCCAAAAGTACCACGGTTGCTCTGATCTTCCAGAAGAGTCTCTACCACCTGAAACTCGATTATGAAAAGACAGGTCTGGATAAACGACTGGAGACCGAGATGCAGCAGATCCTGGAAGGCACTTCACCTTTTACTACATCACAAGACAAGTGGAACAGATTCTTTGATGAACACGGAACTCACTTTGTATCTGAAGTAGAGCTTGGAGCCTGCATACTGTTCGTACTGACTGAAGATTGCTTAGCCAAGATGTTTTCATCGACTTCTCAGGGAACCGAGAGGAAAGGAGTGCTGGCTGCTTTGTTCGATGTCATGTCAGAGAAAGGCACTGAAAGGAAGTCTTCCAACGTAGAGTTTTATGTTCACGGCGGAACCAACGTTTGCTTTGGTATGGATGTCGGCAATAACCTACAAAACTTTGTCACGTGGGAGAGAAGCATTGATGATGTGTTTCTCCCGTTGAATCGCACGTTGAAAGTGGATCCGATCACCGCGTTGGTGAAACCGGAATGGAAGAAGGCCGTGCACGCTGCAGTGAATCGCTACATCGAGAGGAGATCCGAGAAAGTTAAGAAGTCTGATTGCGTCATTTCATAATATAAGTCTCGCTCTGTCAATCTATTTCGCAACATTGTTGAGGCAAATACAAATCAGACATCTGCGGTTCAAGATCCAGTCATTTTTACACTTGTATCAAACTTTAAAACTGTTCGTAATCTTCAAGTTCATTTACTAACTTGCGACAAGAAACCATAAAATTATGTCTTGGATCTGTCCGCCTTTGTTATTGGATACGACAATCGTAAAGCCATCCCCAGAGATGAAAGTGAAACCGATGGGCGTTAATGTGGCTGGGGTTATAATAAGCTTAGCCGGGAGTCAGATCCGTTTCCTGATTGTCCAAAGGTAGTGAGGCAATATTTACAAAGTTTAAACGTTTGGATCACGCTTATTCATGCTGATATTTTGCTTGCCACTGATAGAGTTTACTAAGCTATCAGGGAATCCACAATGACGGTATTTACTTGTGAGCCCTGTTGACTTCACCTGATGAATTAATATTCTAACCTGGCTTTATCGAGAATTGCAAAATGACACCAGTCTAAGAAAGCGAAATTACAAAGCTACTGCGTCGTTAAGAAGTTTAGCGTGCTTCCAGTCATACAGTTTTACCATTAGCAATGGAGATGGGCACCATACCCTGTAAGTAGTCGTTACCGTCTTAAGTGCCAAAGAACCATGATAAAGCAGGCGATAGACTGAATGGCCTGCGATAAGACTGACTTGGGTATTGCAAAAAAAAAACGTTTTAAGTCCGTCGTTGGGTTACTTCAGCTTGTCTATTTTGAGACTTTGTTTAAACTTAGTCCATCGAACTTGCGCTTTCTGACCGGGCGAATAATTGAGCTTTCTGATTGATAAGCACGCTTTAATAACATGCATGTGATAAGTTGTAACATAACTTAGACTGTCTAATAATATGTTATTTTTTAATGTTGGTAACTGCAATGAAAATCTACATAATTGCACAGATATTGCTTCTTAAATTGTCATTGAAGTCTTTGTCTCAGTGTTTTACATCTCGTATATCAAACTGGACTGTCATGGAACATAGCTTAGTTCTGATGTACTAAACCCTAATTTGACATACAAAATGATACAACTGAAAATTGTATTGAAATCAGATTTTCAGACATTCTTAATTCACGAATGGCGCACTCGGAGAGACCTGTCTTGAGAATGTCCCCCTTGGATCTCTTCAAAGTAAGGGAAGACAATCTAATCCCGTCATCCAGACACAGTCCAGCGTTCGCGTGAAACACAGTCAGCCAGGTATACCGGGTTAAAACATGAATCACGTTTGCTTCGTAACCTTAATTACCTGACAATGTAGGTATTAGAAACCCCCGATGAAGTTACCGTAGATTTCATCCACAAACATCGAAGCAACCCATGTGCCTGCCAACTTAGGTCTTGCATCGTCCGAAAAATCATCCCTACTGGGTAAGATTTTTGGAAGAGACTTTCACGAGGTTACCGAGAAGGACGTCATCCACCAGTACGTTGCGGATGTAGAGCCAGAATGGACCGGTATATCAAACTTCAAGGTAATATGCTGTGACTGAGGTTGAAGAAGCTTCGAGAGAAGTAAACTTTATGCGCGTTGCTAAACATAAATACTTTGCTAGGTATTGTATGTACAAGTTATTAATGTTGCTAGAATTGTTATGTTGTTCTATAAAAGTTTACTTTACCAGCTATTGTTTTACAGGTCGTGTTACTCGACACACCAAACTACGAGAGCGGTACCTCCTACCTGCGAAGCATCCACGAGTATTTTCAAGAGCGAAAGTGCGCACCAAACTTCATTCTCATCACACTCAACTATATGGAAGCAGACTACACTACGGAGGATTCGGAAATGTCAATTATGCTCTCGACCATTCGAGAGGAGCTTGATTACGCTGTTGATTACGAAAACGCAAACGTTATTCGTTCTGATGCATGTCAGCAACCAAGGAGCGCAGCAGGAAGGGTTTTCGGAAACAGTCGACGGAATCCTGTCGTTCGTGCAGATGCAGCTGGGTTTGCCTCATATCTACGCAGTAGTTGACATCATAAAGAAAGAAACCAAGGGAGACGGTAAATCATTCTTTTCGATGCTTGGTATGCTTCCTAGTGGAAAGCTATGCTGGTACAACTTACTACTTTGCTTGCAGCACTGCAACAAGAAAACCGGGTTTTTCTTGGGAGAGACGTTGTACAACGAAACGGTAATCAAGCATCGAAAATCACTGCAGTTTGACTTTACACCTGTTCGCGTCACTGGGACACAGATAAGCAGAAGGATAAGTGTCAGACCAGTTGAACAGCAGGACGACATAGCGTACCACTTCAGTACGTCGTACTCCCATCGCTACGGACAGAGTCCCCAACTTAAGAACAAAAAAAAACATACGCTTTTAACAATGCTGAAACAAGCACGTTTTCGCTCTACCAAAAACTTGCCTACAACTGATAAATTGGGCAGATTGATGGCTTTGATGAAGTATCTGAGATGCTGTTTGGGGGAAGAAGAAATCAGTTTGTTGAAGGACAGCCTAGCTCTCACTCCACCGACTAACCCATATTGGCATTCCTTTTGGTTTTCAATATTGCTTCAACACAAACAGGCTAAAGGGCAGATTTGCCAAGTACGACCCTACTGTAGTTTCAATTATCGGCTGTTATTTGCCTGCAAATGTCAAGGCCACTGAAACAAACACGATCATCATGAAATGCAGCCAGGTAAGACAGGAAGAAATCTCTATGGTCAAGAAGACCCCGACTGGCTAGCCTGCGGAAGATACCAGCGATGACGAACTTGATCCCAAACGCAGGTACTATACCAGCGAATCATCAGTGAGTGAAAACTCGGTTCTGGTTTATCAGAAAAGCCTGTTCAAGTTAGCTCTGGATCATGAAAACAGTAGCCTAACGGAAACTTTCGAAAAACAGCTAGAGAAGATCATCGAACAGGCAAAAGGAGACTACATATCGGAGAGGTTTGGGACGCTATCTTTGATAACTATGGAACCCACTATGTTTCGCAAATCGAAATGGGTGGTTACATCACTTTCTTTCTGTCTCGTAAAAGTGTTATGACCATCTTTGGAAGCACTCCAGTGGGCAAGCTCCAGAACACGAGTTTCATAGCAGCTGTCCGAGACGCGCTAACTCAAAAAAGCTCCAAAAATTCGCGCGCCCAGTTTTACGTTCAGGAGGGACTCGATGTTCACTTTGGTATCTCCTTCGAAAGAGACATGGTGTCGTTTGAGCAGTGGAACAAAAGCGCCGGCGACAGATTTGTACCGTTGTATCGCACTATGAAGCTGGAACTGGAACGCATTTCTAAACTTGTGCGGGCCGTATGGAAGGAATTGGTTGACCAGGCCATTGAACACTTTTATGCGAAAAAAATAAACCCAGAGGAGAAACCTAAGAAGAGGGACTGCATTTTATCCTGAAGAAAAAGTAACTCGTGAAATTTATTCCTCAAGTACCCGTTTCTTAAATTGCAGTATCTGTATAGAACTATAAGTAGTCGGTGTTATAGTCTTAATCGGAGTACTTCTCTCTTGACAATCAAATGGTGGTTCCTGAACTATTTTGTTAAACCATATTCACTTGTTGCATTTTTATTGTTTTAGTTGAATAAAAGTGTTTCTGCACCTTTGTACTTGTTGAGTTCACATTTATGTGTTGATACTCGCACCAGTTTACGCTTTTCTAATCATTGTTTGGTATGTAATACACTGCATAGCAACTGAATGGAAGATACAAAGGTACTTGCTAGAAAGCTAACGTGACAGGATAATGCCAAAACTTAGAAATGGAATCGCAGTGGCCCCGCATTAACGACTTATTGAACGATCAAGTAGAATTAGGGAAACGTTGAAAGTCCGTCGCTGCTGTTTCTGTGGTACTTAGTGCTTGGTTGCTTCTGCGTAAAACTAAAGATTGCAGTCAGTTGTTAATCTGGACTTCTCTCTTCCGTACGTTCGTTGAAACGTTTCAAGGTAAGCTCCTATTTCACTGCTAACCTTTTAAAAAAATATAATGTACGCGCTCAGAATGATATTTTATCACACTTATAGCTTATTGATTTGTAAAATCCCTTCAATTACACGTTATAACTTCCCAGTATTGATAAAATACGAAATAATAACAGTGATTATGATTTCTTTAAACGACAGGTATGAAATTGTAGCACGATGCAGACTCTCGAAGGCTGGGCACAAACTGGATTTGCCAAATACGTCCCAGAGATACTACGGACTACTTTAAGAGTCACGCCTCCCTTGTCGCCTAGAGCCTTAGAATACAGGGTATATAAATATAACAGTTTACGAAATACGAGCTAATACTTGAGTAATTCACCAGCCGATAACGATTCCCGATGAAGTTACCTTCGACTTCGTCCAGAACCATTCTGATAATCCCCTGGCTTGTCTATCCTGGCTGTCGTCCAGAAACAGACGCTCGAGCAACACGGTTTACATAGTTGGCTTGGGACTGGCAACATCAGGAAAATCGTTTCTGCTAAGTAGCCTTTTCAACAATGACTTCCCCAAAGTCACCGATAGAGATGTCATCAACCAGTACACGGTGACCATAGATCCGAAGTTGAGCCATGTCTCAAACTTCAAGGTAATTAACTGCAAACGAGATCCTAACGAAAGGTTTTCGTCGTAATGTTGGGATTGTTGGAATGTAATCTTTACTTTCTTCTTAGCCTGTGAGCAGTGCTAGGGTTGGTCGTGTGCTGTTTTTGCCTAGTACCTTAAGAACTATTCTTTTACAGCTGGTGCTACTGAATACTCCATGCTACGAAGTACCGTCTAACAGTATACCCTACCTGAGAACGATCGAGCACTACTTTGAGCAGAAAAATTGCGCACCCAACTTCATCCTCCTCATCGTGCGCTACTGCAAAGCTGAACCAGTCGTTGGAAACTCCGAACTGTTACGCTTACTTCATGATACGCGAAGTGAACTGAAGAACACCATTGACTCCAGAAACGCAAATGTTATTGTCGTTCTAACTCATGTCAGCATTAAAGAAGCTCAGAGTGAAAGCTTCCGCGATATCGTCGATGAAATTCTCATCTTCGTGCAAATGGAGTTGGGTCTACCCCGCATCTTCGCAGCAATAGACCTTCTAAAGGACGAGAACGTCCTGGATACGAAGTCCCTTTTCTCCATGTTTTGGATCCTTCCCAGCGGCAGACTTTGCTGGTACAGTGTTCTTCTCTGCTTGCAGCAATGCACGAAGAAAAACGGTCATTTTTTGGGTGAAACGCTATTCAATGACGTAATAGTCAGTAGGATTCATTCCTTACAGTTCAGATTTGCCACAGTTCCTGTCAGCAAGGTACAAGATGGTACGCCAGTCACTCTTGTTGCGAACGAAAGAGAAGAAGAAGATATTGCCTATCACTTCAGGTCGTTATTTCGGTGCTCCACTGAGGACCCGCAAAGAAGGCAGAAAGCCAAAGTTTTAGTTAAGCTGCTAAGGAACGCACGTTACTACTCGACGAAACAGTTACCTAAAACCCACGAGTTACGTAAACTAATGTTTTTGATGAAGTATCTGAGTTCCTGTTTGGGCAAAGAAGACATCGATATTGAAATGGATGTCCTGAAAAAAAGCCTAGCTCTGACCCCGCCGACGCTAAAACATATTGGCATTCCTGTTGGTTGCCAGTTTTGCTTTGTCACCAACAGACTTAAAGGTCAAATGATCGCTCAGAGGGACTGCTCCATTTCTGCAGTTGGCTGCTACTTGCCGAGAAACTTGAACGCTACTGAAACCGGCACAGTCCTAAGAAAGTTACAGAAAGTGAGCCGGAAAGAATATTCTACCTTGAAAAGAATAGACTCTCGTAGCGAATCTTTAAATGGTACGTGTTTTGGAGCTGGCTCTCGACGACGCTCCATATCGTGGAAGTACGGCCAGTCTAGGAATTACGAACAAGTAGCTCTTCTCTACCAGAAGAGTCTCTTTAAGGTAGCTTTGGATGTAGAGAACAGCGTTCCCATAGAGCGATTTCAAAAGAGTTTAGAACGAACTCTGGAACAGGCCAACGGGGATTGTGAATCAGAGGTCTGGGACATCTTCTTTCAAGAATTTGGAACTCACTATGTGTCAGAAGTGGAGATAGGGGGTTCCATTAAGTTCTATTTCGCTCGTAAATGTGCTCGTAAAATTTTCGGAGCTAAGATGGAGGGCGAAGTAGGCAATACTGGTTTCATGGCAGCTGTCTTTAATGTGCTTACTGAAGTAAGATCGCAGGCGCGGTTCCGCATCCAAGGAGGCATCGCTGTTCGTTTTGGCATCTCCTTCCAGGAAGACTTGAGTGCGTTTGAGCACTGGGACAGGAGCGTTTCTGATAGGTTCGTACCATTGTATTCCACTATGAAGATGGAGCGCGTCACCAAACTAGTGCGCGACGAGTGGAAGGAAATGGTCGACAAAGCTATCAGTTGGTTTCTCGCCAAGAGTAAAAAGTTGAAAAGGGTACCAAGCGTGACACAGTGTACTTTGTACTAGGTTATCCATTTCTAAAAGCGAATTGTTTAGTTGTTCAGCGTCTTTGAAAACCTGCTTGACATTGGCTTAAAACTCGGTTCGAATCTTTACTTCTTTCATGTGTAAGCTTTACAGCCTAATAATGGGAAAGCCTTGATAAAATTAGGTCTGGAAGGCTTCTCTAACTTCATTTGCGCTTAATCTTGAAACACGTCTTACACTTTGTGGAATTTGTAAAGGACAAAATATACAATTACTATTCAAATTCCCTGTTATTGACCATTTTCCCCGGGGTGTCCATATCTTTGCATCAAAGCGCAAAAAATATGCTTATGGCTGACATGTTGCTTAAGTGCTATATTACTATTATCTAGTAGAAATCTGGTCGCTGTCGCATTCGGCATTGGGGAAGTTCCACCTGCCAACTAATAGTTTGTTCTCTCACAGCTTAATCTTTAAAGTTAAAACTGATATTGGAAGAATATTCAACAACGGGTATTGTGCAAGCAACGCTAACCATCGAAATATTTTGTTTACTTATTAGATTTGCCACTAGTGCGAACCTAGGAAAGAGGCTTATTTAAGAGGGTTGGCGTTGTGGGAACGCTTTACCTTTAGAACATTTCCAGTAGACCATTCGTCGCGGTCATGGAGCCTGTACTAAGGAATAAGGGCGGGGTGGGCAAAGGTTAGTCCAGTGATAGATCTTACCATAGCCAACGATAAGCACTTGCCGAAACTTTGTATGGTTCGGCAACAAGGTCAGGATAACTCAGCGGTAGAGACCTTACCGTTTGATCGAGACACCAAGGATACTTCCAAAGGTGGCGCACTCGAAGAACCACAATCGCGTCAAGGGTTAAGTGTGACAAGCAGTTAAGTGGGACCGGAGATTTCGACGAGATGTTACCGCAGATGTAAGTTCAACAATACCTCATGCAGTGCGTTCTTACTTACTGCAGTAGGACTATTACCTTCGATATAACTATGGTGGAGCATTAAATTCCCAAGTTTAGAAGTTATACCAGGGTTTCAGGATGCAGGGGCCCACTCTGCCCACATTTCCACGGTTTCCGCGGGTATTCAACTTTACTGTATAGTCTAACGTACTACGTACTTGCTTCCTTTACGCATCACTTCTTTTGCATCTTTTTTTGAGGACCTTCGAAACCACTTAAGAATCCAGTCAATAGGCACGAGATCAGTATGTCTTGCAAGTGTTTATTTTAAGAAAGAAATAGAAACAATTCAACAATAGCTTATCACGTGAACAATATTACAAATAAAAGCAGCAAATCCGCGGTTGGGCTAAAGATAAGGGAGCTGCATCTAACTTTCTCAGGAAATAATCTTCCATTTCTCTTTCCACTCTTCTTCTCCATTCTCTCTTAACAAGTCTTGTCATCTTTTCGAACGTAAGTGTGTGCTCCAAGGGTACAAAATTATTCACAACGCTGTTTAGCCAGTTCAAAAAAGAAGCCAGATCTCCTTTAAGTGAAATCCCCAGTTGAATAGGAGTGCCTCCGTGAACCCGGAACTGAGCGTGGTCGTTCGTAAGGTAGCTCTGCTTATCCAGCGACGCCTGTAAAACAGACGACAGCATATCCACTGGGAGAATACCTTCCACCTTGTTCCCGAAATGCTTTGTTGCAGTTTCACGGGACAGAACAAAGTGTAAAGCGCCACCCAGCTCAACACTCGTTACATAGTGCGTACCGCAGTCGTCAAAGAACCTATCCCAAACTTCAGCGCTGTTTTTGTGGCTAGTCTCAGTCTCACGAATAGTGCTTCGTAATTCTTCTTCGACCGCTGGATTTAGCGACGTCTTTTGGTGGTCGAGCACTAGTTTGTAGAGACTCTTCGTACAACGGATTGCTACTTGATTCGTCGAATCACTAACGTAGTATCCAAAAGAAATTCCATCTTCATCGGCAAGATACTTTTCTGGGACGGCTACGCGGGGTAGACCAAGGGTTCTTATTTTGAGCTCGACGTATTCTTGTTTTGTTTTCTGACACCAAGTAAAGAGGTCGTACCTTGCTTCATAGGCCTTAACGTTGCTCGGAAGCAAGCATCCGATGGGCGACATTACAGGCGGTAATTCCCTGATCATGCATCCGTCAAGGGTACCTTTAAAGAAGCTGTATTGACATCCTAGATAAGTACCCACTGCATCTAGAGTAGAGGCTGCAACGCCCAGTGCGTGTTTCAGTAGATTGTTCTGGTCTTTGCTTATTCTGCAGTAAAGGTAGCTCAACAACCCCATTAGCTTACCAACTTCGTCTGACTTGGGAAGCTGCGACATGTTGGTATATCCTGCATTCTTAAGCATCGTTGCAAGTTCTTCTGCGTAGTCCATACTCCCAGAAGTGCTAACATGGGCTGCTGCATAACTGATTAATCTGTCGTTGATTTTATCTTCCTCGGGTATGACGTCAGCGTCTAGTGGGGCAGGTTCCAGTTCTTTCATGCAGAGAGAATCGTTGCTGACGGTAATGTGGGTCTTTTGAAAATCCAGCTGACACCTTCGGTGGACCAGTACTTCAGTAACTAGAGCCTTGCCAACTCCTCGTATTATGGTATCTAGGCATGTTATTACATTATACCACAACTGCCTTCCACTGGGCAATGTAATATAATTCCCTGCTGGTTGGCCAACTTCCTCGCATTGCCCGAGGATTGCGAATAGCTGAAAAATTCCCAACTGCAATCTGGCAAACGAAATGAGCTCATCCACTTTGTCAAGAAAATCTTTCTGTCGCTTTGCCTTGGCGCTTACGTGAGTCAACGCGAGGAATACGTTGGAATGCCTACCATCGATGACACTGCGTAGCCCCATGCGCATATCTTGAAGCATACGGTTGAAGTTGGAATCTTTATCCGTCACGCCAGGGTCGGAAAAGTTGACGGCAATTACAATGTAATTCGGAAAACATTTCTTCTTTTTAAAGTAAGAGCTAATTGTTGCCATCATCGAGGAGCACGTTTTCCCAGTTTCAGAAGGTGCCACGTACTCAGGAGTTTCCAGCACAATAAACTTGAAAACAAGTGAAAATAAGTTATTACAGAACCAGAAAAACACTGGTAAGTTATAATTACCTTGAAATTTGAAACATTGAAAACATCTGCTTTTACTTTAGCAGAATAAAGAACGATGTTATTTGTAGCGAAATCCTCGGCGGTGAATATTTGCTGGTGAAACATAGTGTTCAGCACCATGTGTTTAGCCGATTTGGCGACTCCGAAAGCAAGGGTGTAGAGAGTATTCGTAGACCTCTGAAACCCTGATGAAAGCCAGGCTAAGCTTACACATCGATTGCTGGTGTGCTTCTCAAGGAACTTGGAGGAAAAGTTGTCTGGAATCTCGATTACCTAAATAATGATGGCCATAATCTTAAAAACGTTTGGTCCAAAATCGCTTTTACCAAGTATACAATAACTATTATTCCAATGAGATATTGTTTAACTCCCCAAAGTTAAGTTACAAGTTAACGATATTCAAACGGTAACTTATCAATGGAGTTAAACCTTATTTGTGCTGCCCTGTTCTGTATCTGCGGAAATAGAGGAACTGGTTGAATTCATTTCTCTTTAGAACGACAGCTTTTCGCCAAGAACTACTGGGGCTGACTGAAGTTTGATACGGCAGGACGTACCTAGATTAGAGATTAGAGGCCATTTCGTATATTCCTTGTACTGACGTTTGCGATGCGAATGTTGAACGTTTTTCAAACATCTGAGGGCAAAAAAGTGGCCGTCTTCCCCATCGGCAAGAATATTTGATCGTCCGTGTCGTTAGAGGGTAATTATGCGAATATCTCGAATAGGGTCTAACAAACGAGGAAAGTCGATTACAGAAATGTAATTCTTGAATTCGACATATGCAGCGCATTGCAAGTGTGTGAACAGCCAGTTGTTGTTTGATAAGTTATTTTCCAAATGCCCCTGTTTGTTGTGTTGCCATGGTACCGGCTTGAAGTAATTAAACTGTGGTGAAGTACTACAATTCATAATACGCAAATTTCATTGCCACTTCGGCTGCAGATCAGTTTGCGTACATAGTAATGCTCTGGTCAAGCTATTTCGTGGGTTTCTTCTTGTTTTCGCACATCTCGTGGTGCTGGTCCATTGAATTAGGTAATTTAATATAGAATATTAAGCGTATAGTGACCCTGTGTTAATGATGATTCCAAATCGTTTAACTTTAACCTTAGTATTACAGATGTTTGTTTTCCAGCCATTTAGGTATTTAGCATTGACTTCCAACTGCAACCGCTTTCAGTAATGTCTTCTAGTTGTATAAGCTAAGTTAACAATTTTAAGTATAGTGCTATTACAAGACATGATGGCTAGAAGGGCTTCTATAAATACTTGTTCATAGGTCGAAGTTTAACAACGATTCAAAGATTGGCTGATTTATAGAGTTTACTTATTGGTATGTTGAATCACAAACTAACATATCATTGTAAATAACTATTAATTCAGATACAGCTAAGTATTTTTTTCATCTGTTCGTACTGTCAGATTCTTCGCGTCAATGTGAGTATATACCCAATCCCATAACCAACTACGCGGCTACTAACATCCAGTACTTGCGCTCGGAGATCCAGTGCGCCGTCTTCTGCCAGTATTACCAGAACACCAGTAAATTCTTCGCATTCCGCAATAATGCTTGCTTGGTAAATTCAGACTCCCTTTTACGATTGTAAAATAAAAGATACCATTTCAAGGACTTTCCATTGATAGATGTACAATGCGTATCCCGGTTTCACAAATCCGAATCTCGGAATGAACTGCACGTTCAACACGAAACTCGGACGTCGCTACTGTCAAGTTAACCAGGTAAACGAAATGGCGCGACGTTGATGGTGAACACTGGAGTCTACCTTATGAAACAATAAGTATTCTTGAAGAACGACGAGGTTTTACTGAGGCCAAGTCAATGTCAAGATCACAAGACCAGAGTTCTGGTCTTCTTTTTTTTACTGTTATCTTAATTGTCCGGGCTTATAACCTAGAAAGTTAGGTGGAGTTAATTAACTTTTACGGTTAATGTAGAATATCAGATAAAAGTGGAAATCCTGCTGGCGTGAATTAACCTAGAACATAGCTAGCCGAAAATTCCCGTGCAGGTTAAAAACGTTTCTGATGCCCTGACGTTTTGCCGGAGCAATCACATGAAACTACTTTCGCTGGAAACTGCTGCAGAAGTTGACTTTGTCATCCCCTGGCTAACAGTAAGGTATTGCGGTAAGTACTCAGAATATATCGGATGATCTGCTTTTGACCTTATTCCTCCTATACGCTAGAAACGAACTCTGGGTGTTCGGCCCTACTGTGGACTTCCGGTCATCGTGTTGCGCAACAGTGTATATGGGAGGAATCAGGAACTCCTATCAATCTAGCCAACTTCGCGGCACCGTTAAACACAGCCTTTGAACACCTTGCCCTTTCCATAAAAAGTTCCAACTGGTCTTCTACGCTGTCTAACGGCACGGTTAAACATCATTTTGTTTGCGAAATGGAAATGTAAACGTACTAGATCCCTTCAATCGAACGGGCTGCTGTATTAGAATGCATTTAACAGCCGTGTTATTGTTGCTTGTGTACCTTGTATCAGCACAGCATCTTCTGGCCGAAATGGCTAAAAAGAAGCTTTTGTTAACACCATGCGCTCTCGCTTGAAAGCACTTAATTAACAAACTTATGAATTTTATACGTATTACCTGCATTAATTCTAATACACTGAGTCGACGCAAGACTTGGCAGTTCCATAATCTGTCAGTATCTTTATATTCAGAATACGTCAACATTAGAAGTGTCCACCAGCTTGACGGTCTAACTCGTCAGCCGATCGTATCCTTTAAATGCAAAACTGAGACTTTTTCGTCGAAATGTCCTCATGAAGTTTAACGTTACATCAAGTACTTGTTCCTACAAATACAACTTGACGCAAAGAGCAGAAATAACAGTTTTTGGGAAAATTCAGTTTCAGAATGCATGCATGTATTGCCGATGGAACCTTCTGGGGAGTCACGTGACATGACGTCATATTGCATAAGCCCTATAAATATGTACACCCTATCAGGCAGTATCTTGTTTAACTTAATATAGCCTTTACAGTATCATTTATGACCACCAAGTAAGGTATACTGCGCTTTTATTGCTTCTCTTGTTTGTCCAAGAAGGTCATTTCCCAAGATGTCCCAACTCAAAACAGTACTGACTATAGACTTAGACATGCTTAATGCACTGTTACAGTGTTGATTGAATCAATCCATTAGTTTTGTCAAAATGAAATTCCGAAGTTTGCTGGCTACCACAATTTCCCGCCATTCAAAACCCTATTTTTTGGCTCTACATTGTACGTCACGCGGCTTACTGGTCAGAGGGTACACATGACCGAATGACCATTTGAAAATCTTAACTCCACCTACATGGTTTAAAATTATGCGAAAGTAGCAGCTGTTGTTTAAAAGTGGTGTTTTCCGTCTACCTTGTTGACCCCGTTGCCATAGTTCTAAACTTATAGTAATGCAAAATGCAAATAATCCAAGTTTCAGGCTTCGCCGTCGAAGTTTTTCTGACAAGATATAATGGCAGTCTCGGTGAACCCAATCATTAGCTTTCTGTTATTGTACCTCTTCGCCCACTGCTGCGCTCCTTATTACATCTAGGTAAAGAAGCTTTCAGCCTAATTGCAGATTAATTGAGTCCTGCTGGAAGCCTTGTAATAGTACGCTAAGAACGTACTATTCTTAAAAACACCTGAGTATCATAAACGTTTACATAGACAATTCATTTCTTAGTTAGTCAAAATAAGTATAGTTTGTTAAATTAACGAGTTAAGCATACAGTATTTCAATCCACTAAAGCTGACGTTCACCAAACTACCCTAGCTTGCTGACTTGTACGGCTATTACTGTTATACTGTTACACGAAGGTGCACAGTCGAGAACAAAGCTGGTTCCGAGTGACGGTAAATTACTAGCCTTTTAAATTTTAGATTCTATTTCGGCAAATTTAGTGAAGTGACGTAAATGAAACCCTACCACCTTATCAAGTAGGACTAGTTTGTATATATACTTGGTTTTTTGTTGGTGCAGATATATCTTCGAATGCGTGGGTGCAATAAGCGAAACAACTTTGCCCTAGCTAAACCCATAGGACCGAACTGTAGACTATACCGTACCACAATTTTAAACTTAAGTTAAACGGCAGCAGGGTTAATAACAGGTTCAAAGTTTCATTTGTACAAGTTTTGAACAAACGTTAAGTAGGCTAAGAATCACTAAGTTAAGAGCGTTAAGTTTTTATATAAATGATTTTTCTTTGGTTTTCCTACTCCGACAGTTCTTCAACAAGTCTTATACAATATTATATATTTTAATTGTATTAATTAATATTTATAATTATTATATATTGATAATTATTTGAACAGTAATTTCATCGTGTTATTTGAACCCCAAAAAATGCAGTACAATGTTACAACTCGAAAACATATATTCCGCATTGGATCATACAGCAAGCACCCCAAACTACTTAAGAAGCAACTGAGTGACTACTTTTCAGTTCCATAAGACTTTGTAGACGTATGTTTTATCACGTTAAGGAAATACATTGAACACAAGAAGAATGTTCCATTAACTGTCAATTACTGAAGCCAACATTCTCCAGCAGACGCATGTGAAGCTCCAGTTGGTATTTTCCGCTCGTAGTATTTGTCAATGGCTTTGCCGACAGGCTCCTTCCATTCTCGCTTGACAAGCTTGGTCATCTTCTCCAGTTTCATGGTACGATTCAACGGAACAAATTTGTTTGGGATGCTATTCTGCCACTCGAAGAACCTCTCCAGGTCTTCTTTGAGCGAGTTGCCCAAGTGTACGTCCATACCACCCCGTACGTAGAATTCTCCTCGAGAAGCGCTGGACGCTCTCCTCTCCTGAGCCAGTGCGTCGAAGACTGCAGAAAGAGACCCGAGGCTTAGGTTACCTTGCAACCTCTGTCCAAAGATGCTCTGGGCACACTGGCGTGAAAACAGAAACATAATGGAACCTCCAAGCTGCACTTCCGATACATAGTGCGTTCCATACTCGTCGAAGAAGGTATCCCACCGCTTGGAGTTCTCATCAAAACCACTTTCCTGTAAAACACCCTCCAATTCTTGTTCGACGTCGTTATCCAAGCAACAGTGCCGATGGTTCAGAACCAGCTTATAGAGGCTCTTTTGGAAGAGAAGTGCGACATTGGAAGAAGAACTGGCGTCGCTGATGTAGTAACCGCTGTCCATCCCAATCTCCATTTTAAGGAGTGTCGACGGTAGGTGTTGCACGTTGGCCATCGTTATCCCGAGCTCTGAAAGTTTCAGACGCGCAAACTCGTCTTTTGATTTCTGACACCACGTCAGCTGGCTGTCGCCCGTTTCCATAGCAATGACGTTGCGCTGGAGAAGGCAGCCGATAGAAGATATGCCTACTGGGGCCTTTTCAGTGATACGGTTCTTCAAGTCATTAGTCTGTAGAATGTACGGGCAACCCAGTGGAATGCCCACAGGTTTAAGATCTGGAGCAGAGATACCCAATGCACTGCGAAGTATCTCTTCTTCTTCCTTGTCGATCCTGGGAACCAAGTACTTGATAAGAGTCATCAGTTTCCCAATTTCCGTAGCTTTAGGAAGGTCCGACATGAGTACACAACCGGCATTTCTCAGGAGCATAACCAGATCTTCAGCCTTTTCTCGCAGTTTCGCTCTCTCCGGGTGGTTTTTAACGTGCGATTCCAGGCGATCGGCAATTGTTTCCTGATCGGCAGGGACCAAGTCCCTAGCCGTGCTATACGAGTTTCTGCTTTCAGTACCAACAGGTGACAACTGGACGCAATCAAATTTCAACGACTGTCTTTTCCTGACGAGGATTTCGCTGAAAATTGTTTGACCAAGAACGCGTCCGTTCTTCTGGGCGCAAAGTAGCGTGGAACGCCAACAAGGACGACCACTGGGAAGGATGAAAGAATCCTCTGAGAAGTTCCAGGAATCGACCTCTATCGCTGGAAACACCTGGAACATTCCCAGGTGATGCTGAGTGAAGGAGACGATGGAATCGATCGTTTCCATAAAAGTATCCTCCCGAGTAGTCGCAGGATCGACATGAGTCACAGCGAGGATGACGTTGAAGTACTTGTTATCCAGGGCGTGTTTCAACGGATGTCTCATACTGTGCAGCATCCGACAAAAGTCGGATTCCTTTCGAATCAGATTGCGATCTGAAAAGTTGGCCGTAATGACGATGAAGTTGGGAACGCACTTTTTTTTTTCAAAGTACGAATCGATCGTGTCCAGCGCCCAGTCGGTTCGCGAGGGAACGAACGCCGGTGTATCCAGGACCACTACCTGCGAGACATAAGATAAGCTGATTAGGTGAAATAAATCTAATATCAACCTGAATTATTCACTTTATTAAACTTTAATTAACTAAATAATTACAGTGATAATAATTTAGTTACATACACTGCATTAGTTTATATGTGTTTTAGATATTACATGATAATAAAAATAATACCATTAGTGTTATGGTTTATTAAATACTTAATGTGCAACGGTATTAATTTAAATATTATTAACTGCTAAAAACTAATAACAATGCATAACCAGCATTTATATTAAACGTATGGGAGTATAAGCACATAATAACCGCAGAATCTAGCATTTCAACAGCAACGAAATAAGTCACAGGAGTCATAATTATAGGTTTGGCACCTTGAAATTAGTAACTTTGAAAATGTCCGCATTGATTTTCGCGCTATACCGGCGCACGCCATCTCTCCGCTTGTCCGGTGAAAAGAGATTCTGGCCGCAGAGATTGCTCAGTACGGTTTCCTTGGCGGAATCGGCCAGGCCAAAAGCCACGATGTAGATTGAGTTGGTCGACCTGTTCAGACTGGCCGAGAACCAGGCTAGACAAACGCACAGCTGGCGGGCGTGTTGCTTCAAAAAATCCACTGAAATCTCGTCCGGCATTTCAATTGTCTGAACAGAAAAGGATTATATTTTTAAACTTTAACTAAAAATAAAATTAAGTAGCTGTAAGTCTTAGTTTTCAATCATCAAAGTTAATGTTCAAGTAAATATAAAAGCCTCGGGAAAAGGGAAATTCATTGTGAAGTAAACAAACTTGATTGTCGGCCGATAATTATAATTAAGTTCAACACTTATCTTTAAGAACGCTGGATTTAAAATAAAGTACTCGATGTTCATTCTAAATTTTATAGATGTACAATTTTTCCAATATTGTAGATTGGTAACTATTAAATTATAATGCAACAATCTATTTGTTTTAATTCACCTCTTGTTCCTCAACGGCTGTACGGTCATCGAGCGCACTGCCCACGCATGGCGAACTCGAACCTGTTTCCTCCAATTGTCGCACAGATCTTATTACATCCGCCATTGTGAATCACGTGCTAGACGAAAAAGAACATGTACAATCGATAAGTAACACACTTTCAGAAGATTCCAACACCAGCCTGCGTGTCAGTATTCCTAGCCGCGGACAGAAGCAGCAGATGCGTGCATTCCAATAACGTCTTGCCCTCGTTTTCGCTGAAGAAAGAGCCCTCTGGGGTTTGCAGAACGCAAAGGGTATGGAAACAGAGATTGTCGGGGGAAAGTAAACCCTTCGGGGGGTTGGTACTAAATAACGATAAGGGTTTGTAAGGGAAAGGCAACATACAAATGATTGCAAAGACGAACTGCTACCGTTTTGAAATGGTTCAAAAAATAAGCTTCCTGTTGACGATTCTGTTTGATTCGGCATCTGTGCGATCATTTTGCCGGACGAGTGGGTTCGCTACTCGCTGTATTTATTCCAATCAAAACGAGGGGGTTCCATTTTTAATTTTTCTTGATATTTACTTTTTACATAGATTTTTCAAAACTATATATCTTTCTATGGTTGCATATTATTTCTCAGTAGAGCCTGTCACATACTGATATTTCTTAAGTTTCGTTTAGATAGCATTAGATTTGGTTTTTCTGTATTATATCTGTAACATGTCAAAGCATAACAATG
The DNA here is from genome assembly GCA_022114935.1 of Leptestheria dahalacensis. NCBI lineage: Eukaryota > Metazoa > Arthropoda > Branchiopoda > Diplostraca > Leptestheriidae > Leptestheria > Leptestheria dahalacensis. The sequence continues at coordinate 18,729 of JAIQCU010000008.1, read as the reverse complement.
GTATATTCAAGTTACCTTCACCTTTAAACCGAACAGTGGGTGAATTATTATTACTATTACTATTATTATTGTTATTATTATTATTATTACTGTTATGAATGAAAGACGCTTTATTGGAATGTTTTTGGAGCTTTTTCGAAGAAATCCTCGAGGCCATCACGATTTGGTTCATATACAATAGCGTTATTGGTATAACGTTATTTATGATGAGCATTTTATTATATAATTCATCATATCATAAGAAGTCATTGTATAATTTAGCACAGCGTTACTAGTATATAGTCTTCAACGTTAAAGATTTCTGCTAAATTGCCGCACATTTGTTGGAAAGGTTTACCTACAATAGATACGTTGGACATGAGATTTGAAGGCTGAGATTTGAACATAAAAAAGAGAGAACTGTTGATTTATTTGCAACCAGGATGGCAATATCATTGACTACAACTTCTAAGTAAACAAGTCTAATAATCAAGGCGCTCAAGGAGAACCTATGAGGATGATCCTTGGCGATCTATTCGTTCCCGTTGTGTTGAGACCCAGCTTCCGCTCGTCGCACTGATGGATGGGATCACATCCCAAATTAAGATACAGTAATACCTGCAGATTAGCGACTCGAAACTTACGACTCGTACTTGCAAACCGCGTCTTCCCGTTCGCACATGCCGACCAGGTACTGAGCGCAAAGACGGTTCAGCGCTAGTAAGTACTTGGCGGAATCCGGTCAACCAAAAACTGCGATGTAAATCGAGTTGGGCGACCTGTTCAAATTCGCTGACAAACAAGTCAGACTCGTTTATAACTAATTCTTGTGCCATTCAATTAAATACGATCATTAAGAGTTAAATTTTATAAAGATTACTTGGTTTATCGTACTAGTCTAAGATGCTAGTTTTTGAATAACAGTTTAGCGTTTAAGATTTCATTCGGGGTAAACTACGCCTCAACTGAGTTGCGTTTTTGTGCCAAATAACTCGCGTGCTTACCGTCCGTTCCTTAATCCGCATTCAATTCATGTAAGACCAAGCAATTGCCATAAAGCGTTCAATCATTTCTCCATTATTACCAATTTCAAATTTGAACTGTTAATTATGGATTACTTGTCGTCACTTAGGAAACTGCGCCATATTTTGTCGGTTGCTATAGGATACCAGCTTTACAACAAGCGCTTTTGGGTTTCTATTTAAGAGACGTTTTGGTGAAAGGGTACTGCAATAGTGCTTTCAGGATCTCTTTGAAGCAAACGAGGTATTTCAAGACATGATTGTAATCCAGCTATTTTGCATTGTAATGACAGGGTCCGTTTTGGCAGCGGAATTCTATTCGCTGTCGCATCCGACTTATTCCGGGCAACTGTTGCAAGGTGACGTTCTGGAGCGGCATGTTTTCCAGAGCGTTTCTACCTTGAGGGAAGTTACACAGCAACGTAAGTTTCTGTTCAGTCAACAATAAACCAATTTATTGAGTTAGAATTTAGTTTTTTATTATCTAAACCATGAGATTGATCTTAGTATTCCGTTAAGAATATCGTGTCTTTCTCGGTTACAGTTTGGAACGTTATTCATACAGCAGACTGTTCTTTTAGAAAAATAAACACAATTAGGTCAGAAACATCACAATATATTACGCAATCAATTATATAAACTTATGACAATATTATGACTCTATTATGATATTATTATGAAATATTATAATGCATTGCAGTTAAATCATGACTTGCGCAACATTTTCATGCTATTTTTTTGTATGGGAAGAGTCTAAATTGCTACTTTGATATGTCCTTAAGTCCTTAGAGTACAGTGACTTAACATCGATATTTACCATGCAGAAGGTATACCCTTGACCCGATAGTCTAGGCCATTTAACTTATAAATTATAGCTCTGTAAGTTTTCTGTCAACAATATTCCTATAATAATTTAACTTTAAACTTAATAATGGATAATGTGTATCAACTTTGCATGCAAACTGAACAATAGGCGGGAATAGTATACGAATCATGATGTGCGTTATTTGCGAATTACATTGCAGAACGTTCGATTCTCGACTCCAGATGTCGCTGGAAATGCATCCTGAACCAACCGCATTGCCAGGTTTTCCAGACCTACTGGACACTAAACGGTTCGTTCTACTGCGAACTGTTGAGCCATGCACTATGCGATGCTTGTTCTACTTTAGCCAGCCAGGGTCCTGACAAAATAGGATCTCTGGTCTGGGAAGTGGCGCCTACGAGTAAACCCAAAGCGACGGTCATTTGTACCGATTACCCGGACTGGATGGTTCCCGGCAACTGCTCCAACTGCGCCAAGGTAGGATTCTATGGTCGCAACTGCAGTTTAAGGAGCTCCTGCGCCTCCTATTACTACGTCAACGGTATACCGCAAAGTAAGTGATTGTTCTAATTAAAGTAACGGCTATTAACTTAAACTTAGTAGCATCTTACTTTGCAGCAAACTAAGCTATCTTCGAGCATTCGATAAATTCGAACTAACTTTATGTATGCTTGTTATAACCCTATTTGCCTGTAAATACTACGATTATGTATGCTGTAAGTTAGCTAGTTATGTATAGTCTAGAGCCAGATGTTAATTGGTCATTGCTCATACATTTTCAAAGATATCGTGACCCAAAAAATATTTAGTGTAGATATAGGCATGTTTAATGCAATCTTAAAGTTTCATTGAAATCGGATTGTTAGTTTAGCCAAAATAAAATATTCCCACCAGTCATAACCCTTTCATTGCTCTAGACGCTACATACTAGGTTAGTATGCTATCAGTTGAAAGTACTCAATAGAACTAGTGAAATCCTACTACAAACTAAGGGATTCAGTGTGCAACTAGTTTAATCAACTTGATGGTTCTTCCAGCCTCCCTGTATAACCGATCATCGAAACAAACAATCGCCCCGTGCTTTACTCAAGGCTCCAATGTAACCGCTTTCTGCCTGGGACCATTCACTCGCTGGTTTATGTCATCCCGTGTTTTTAGCTTCAACACCTGGTGGGATGTAGACCAAACCTTAAACAAGACAATTCTGCAGCAGACAGCTCCATCCCAAGTACAAATGGCAGCTCAAGTCCTGACGTCCATGAAAAGAAACCTACTAATCGCAGTTCAAACCTCAAATAACACCTATAACCGAAGGTTCACGGGATTTCATCTAGATCCCGATGGTTCGTTTAACCTGGAACATAAGCTGGCTGATCCTTATCCCAACAGCCTGAATATCCCTCTGATTAGCGCCCCTTTGCTGGCTCCTATAAACAAGACCTGTGGCCCGATGTGGCTTGTTGAAAACGCTACAACTCGTAATGCTACTCATATAGATTCTTGTGTACTGCAAAACAATTTTTTTGGCCCGGTGCCTGCCTGGGCAGGTGAGAATTTCGATAGCATACGTGTGTTGGTTGAAGTTGATTATTTTCAGTGCGACAAGCTTTCGTAATAGTTCTACTTGCTTGGCATAGAAACTCAAAATAGCTTTACCCATATCCAGGTCAAGAGTTAAAATCTGTGTTAACCTTCACTCCCGTTTACGACATTGCACATATAATGACGCAATAGGTGAAGCCTCCTCAGTTATTACATATCCCGCGCTAATATTTCGTGTGTTGTATTCGCTGATCGGTTTTCTGTACCACACATTTCAATAAAATGAACCGTAGTCAACTATATGTGGTAAAGATATAGCAATAGCTCCTTATTCCAATCAATCCACTGAAGAAACTGTTCTGCTTTATTTCGCTAAGGGTTATTACCACAAACTCGTCGCAATACTGTTGCAAAACATGCGGTGTGGTTCTCCTCACAAGGCGTGGAACACTCAATATCATTGAGGGGAAAATGAACGTAAATTAACATATACAACCGCATTTCATTTCCCACGTGTATTTCAGCCAAGTTGTTTATTATTTTGGTGTTGCTACGATACGGGTACACACGGAACCGTGAGGACTTGCTAAAAGAGGGGAAGAGGTACCATTAAGCATCAGTTCTGACAAGAGTTCAGCGGTAGTACGTTAATATTATCCAGGAAACGATGACGTACATTTTCTACTGCTTAGTCCTAAGTACCGTAACTGCACTTGACCTGTACGCCGTCACGCATCCATCTTATTCTGGAAAAATCTTATACGGTTACGTCGTGTCTAGCTATGTACTTTTCAACGCAAGTTTAACGGGGAAGTCAACTCCAAGTAGGTGCTTTTACAGAATAACATAAGGTTTGCAATAAAACGCCAAATGTTCAAATCTAGTGCTCGAGTACTTGAATCGGCCGGTACTCGACAGTAAATGCCGCTGGAATTGCTTCTTATCGGACAACCTTGAATGCAAAACCTTTCAAACGTACTGGACAAGAGATGGTTCATTCTACTGTGAGCTCCTGAATGTTCCTCTTTGTCACGCCTGCTCTGCTTTGGTCAACCAAGGAACCCATCAGCTTGCAGCTCAAGTGTGGGAGGTTAAACATGGCTACGATTCGAGACCATCTGTTCCTTGTGCTGCGTATCCAGACTGGAAAGTCAAGGGTAATTGCTCGGAGTGTGACAAGACCGGTTACTACGGACGTAACTGCAGTTTACGAAGTTCGTGTGCGTCTTATTACTATGAACCGGGAACAGCGCCAGGTATGAAACTAACTTAGTAATAGTAGTTATGATATATTACCATGGTAATGAAGTTTTTGTTTTATTCTAAACTAGGAATGGTAAATCTTAACCAATCGGTCTTCCGAACAGTGCGGCCTTGCTTCACACGCGGTGAAAGTATAACGATATCCTGCCGTGGTCAGTACACTCGGTGGTTCCTTTCGAAAAGGGATTCGACTAACAAATGGTGGAATGAAACGGAAAATATTACTGGGACCTTTTACTTGGAGGATTTACCTAACCAAATGCAACTGGCCAAGGAGATTTTGGGTTCTCGCGGCCTGAGTGTGCTGCTCGTATATTATTTCAACACTACTAGATATTTTCTAAAATATGGTAATTTTTCACTTGGCCCAAACGGTACCCTTAACCTTGGCGCTAACTTATCCCCAGAACATCCTGACGGGCTTAATACTCCTGTAACTAATGCTCCTTTGCTACAGATCAGCAATCAATGGTGCAGCGGCCTTATGTGGCTTACAAATCAATCAAACCCTCATAATGATACACATATTGACTCGTGTGCTCTGCCTACTATTTTGTTTGGACCAAACGTCAAATGGGCTGGAAAGGATGTATATTTTATAGCTTGGTTTGTTAACATTGACTATTTTCAATGCCCGGACGACTAGACGCCGATCAAGTGCAATCCTTGGGTTACCGTATTAGCAGAGGTACTGGAAATGCCGGACTACAGGCTTGTTTTTATCACTCGTGCCCAGTTTCTATTCCAGTTCACCTTAAGGCGTTTCTAGTACCCAACACAACTGAAATGATAGCTTTGCACGTAGGCGTTTCATGCAATAGCACATGTGAGCACATGTGAGCACATGTGAAGCATGTAACGCTTAAGTAAAGCGCACATCTCCTTTTTCAGCAATTTAAAAAATTATCTTGTAGAATTTGTACCACTTAATCCACAGGGCCACGATCAAATATATTTCCTGGAAAAAAATCAAGTAGCGCTTACATTTACAAAATGAAGGTGACCGCAATTGTCAACGAGAAATTCTCATAACAACCGAATCAAATAAAGGTCTAGCTGTCTTTGAATGTCATATCACGTGCTTTGCTTGTTATCTTAAATTAAAAATGTAAATGCTGAGCTGGGAAAAATAAAGAAATCACCTTTCATCTTCAAAGGCTACTGCATTACGAAAACGCGCAAGTATAAAATAAGTTTTCATGTACAATTATAACGATTGTGTCAGAACTCAAACCTAACAGAAATAGACGTAAGTAGGTAGAATTGTTATTACGTTTGATAGATTATGAAAACATGTCTTCAATCCAGCTTTTACTGTTTACAAACCACAAAATACTTTTCTGAAAGAAAACGAATAGGGTGTGCTACGACGAGATAAAGATGAATAAAAGTTACGTTGAAACTACTGACGAAAATTGGTAAACGAATAATGATGTAAGTATACGGAAGTCTGAAAGATTAAGAAGCTGCTTAACACGAGTATATGAATTATGCTGAATATTATTTTTTCAACATATTACAAACTCGACAATACACGCTTTGTACAATTCGCATGCGACAGCAATAGTAAACCATCCAATAAACAACAAAAAGTGTATTCCACCTTGTCTCAAAACAAACATATGCTACTTTAGATAATATTAAGTTAGCAGCAGCAGTTAAGATGTTATCCACGGGGAAGATGTACAGCCAACTAGCTATAACGTCCAATCTGTATAGTCTCTATTCTGTATCATAATCCAAATCGCAATAGGCGACGCCAAAAACGATCTATACGTTGCTAGGTGCTACGAAGAAATATCCTCAAACGATTCGTATAAGGGAAACGAGCTGGAGCTGAACCATTACTATTTCAACTCCATAACATCTATTCATCTGAACACTGGAAATAGTCAATGACATCACCAAGTAATAAAAGTTGCCATTCTGACCATAGCCCATTAACGATACATTACGCGGACGCTGGACGTATCCTGAAGATGTTTGATATTACAGTATCAATCTCGAGCTGTCCATGGATCATATTTGAAAGATACCGTATAATGTTGTCCCATTCGAAGAAATTGATCGTAACTGTCACGAAACTACAACCCCCTGGAAACTTCTAGAATTGTAGACTACTTTAGATAATTCTTGAATTGTAGAATTCTGTAGAAAGCTTGAGAAGTGTAGAGTTTTGTCGAACATTCTAGAAATAGGGAATTCTGTACAAAGTTCTAGAAACCTTCTTCGCAGGTATATGTACCTGAGCACTCTGGCCTTTCAAGCCAGAGTGTTAATCACTGAGCACAAGACAAGTGTGTCTCTATGTGTCAACACAATAAACGTTCTGTTCTCGGCAGCAGACCTGTCTTCTGTTTCTCGTCTGGTCTTGTCTGGTCTGGTCTCGTCTCGTCTTGTCATTCTAGTTTCTGCGTTCCTGACAGTAACTTTGCAGTCGGGGTACTCGACGCGCGTAGAAAAATGGGTTCGACTTGGTTATCCAACTTGATTTCCCATACAGTAGCATTAAGTAATGCTGGTCATTGGTTGACCAAAACCAAAGCAGAACAGGCGTGGCTAGAAAGTTGTAGTATACCAGAACCGTTCCTTGTCCAGTATATGTTTAAGAGGTCCTACCTGAGTGAAATGCATTTCCAGCGACATTTACTGTCTAAGAAGGATCGATTTTAAGACTGCTGCACTAAAGATTAGCAAGAGACAAGGTTTAACACAAAATAAAACCTAAAACTTACGTATTCTTGCTTGGATCTCCCGCGAAACACCGTATGCATAGATACGATGCACCCTTGGAGCACCTTTCCAGAATAGGTTAGTCGTGTTACAGCGTATTTATACGTCTTACAGTTGTAACGATTTTACGAATATTCAAGTTGCTCATTGGATGCATCATGGACTGCGACTGTCACCGTCTAACTACAGGAACTCCTTCATGTACCGACAGCATGCGTACTGGGCTATAGTTGGCACGATGCCATCTGAAAAGTGAGTCTTTTAAATATGCTACTGAAAGAGTCTTGATACCTCCCTTTTAATTAACTTTAAGAATTATGAATAAATTAAAGCGTATTTCTTGTTACTGACGAAGCTATGATCATATAAGTTACACCTATTAGAAACTATTCTGCTCACTGATATACGTTCGTGACCAAAAATGAAAAGCAAGGTCATAATGACAGGTTAACAAACTAATGGTTACGCACATGATATAATAAAACTTAACCATTTATCCAACAGTTTTAACTGCAAATAGCATGTTGATGACGTCATGTGACATGGGCAACATCAAGCACTGCCATATATACGCAAGCTCTGTCGTGTATTTCTTATGAGTCACATACAAAAACACGTCACTAAAATCTTCAATAGCGGTCAGTAAGTTACCATGCACGGTTCAACTTTTACTATCTTGGAACTTTTCCAAAGAGCCAACTAGCTAATGTTCAACCTCCTGCTGTTTCATTGTGTGCGAGTTTTCCTATTTTATGCAGTTTAAGGTTACCTGCTATAAGCGAGCAGACTACGTAAGCAAAACAGTTGCCGTCCCCCGTCAAACGCTTACTAAAACGTAAACTGCTAACCAGCGCAACTTAACATTCAACTGAAAAAAAACTTTCTAGTAACTAGTCTTCTGGACAGTCAAAATAGTCAATATCAACAAACCAAGCGACAGCGTCAACAGGATGTCCATTCCATTTAAGAGAGGAGCCGAACAAATTAGTAGCTGCCGCACACGAATTTATGTGCGTTGCGTTATGGGAGATTGAATTATTATAAAGCCACATGGGACCGCAACTTTGTTCGTATCCTTTTAGAAGAGGGGCATTTGCTAAGGGGGCATTTAGTCCATTAAAGGTATTAGTATTTAAGGGTGGCCAAGGTTTAGAGATCCATCTGGGCCTACTGAAAAATTCGAAAACGTTATGAAAAAGTCATTGAAGTTAATGTACCACCGAACTAACGCTTTAAGACCGCGAGGACCCATAGTTTCACTTGCTAGCTTCATCTGATCAGGACATTGGCTTAGGAACGCGGTATGAGACAAAGTCGGCGATTCGTTCCACCACGTTTTTACGGGAGATCCACCCCAGGAAGGGTCACTCCCGCTGAACCACCGAGTAAACTGCGCTCGGCAAGTGACCGAGATCTTAACGCCACCAGTAAAGCAGGGTGCGATAATCTTTTCTACTGGAGGGTCATTGGTTGGATGCCCTACAGATGAAGATATAATACAGATCACAGTAACGAAACCAACCCAGTAAACTGATTACTTTGAGCTGCTCCTGGATCGTAGTGATAAGACGCACAGGAACTTCTTAGGCTGCAATTACGTCCGTAATAGCCGATCTTGTTGCATTCGGAGCAGTTGCCCTTAACTTTCCAGTCGGGATACTCGACGCATGGAAAAGTTGGTTTGACTTCATCACCCGACTTGATTTCCCACACACTAGCGTTTAATCGACCTGGTCCTTGGTTCACCAAAGCAGAACAGGCGTGGCAAAGTCTAGTGTTTAGGAGTTCGCAGTAGAATGAGCCATTCGTGGTCCAGTACGTTTGAAAGGTTCTACAGTTCGGTGTTCCGAGTAAAATACATTTCCGGCGACATTGGCTATCCATTAAGGATCGATCCGAGTACTGTTGCACTAAAGACTATCATTAGGTATGGTTAACGACAATTAGACCTCAAATACTACTTACTCTTGCTAGAATGTTCGGTAATATTTCCACCAAACATCAGATGCCTGGATACGATGTTACCTCGCAGAACCTTTCCATAGTATGTTGAATGTCGTACAGCGTACAGGTCGATTGCCGTAACCGTGACTGAGGTCAAGAACAAGCAATAGATAACATACATGTTGCTCTTGAGCTGCAGTTACAGTTGCTGCTGGCGCTGGATCGACAGTGAAACAATGTATACCCGAAGTCCGAAGTTTTGACGCTTCGCATCAACAAGTACGTGTCCTATAGCAACTTTATAAACAAAGGACTGCTTGAATACAACACTACATGAGAATCAAAACCTGTTTGGTAGAGTTTTTAGTTCGCCCGCTTTTCCCCACGGAAGTATTGAGCGGTCGCAAACCACGTAAAGATACTGCTTTCTCTACTCCTGTGACTCATCAGTTTCGGAGTATATTATAAATAGTTGCCACATTATTAAACAGCGTAGCTAAATCTTATAACTGACAATTGGTAACTGTATAAATCCTACTGGGCAGTGTAGCAGTTGCATAATTAAATCATATATTACTATGAAACTTCAGTTTAGAATTCCTGCAAGCAGGTGCACTAATCAGTAACTCCTTATTGAAGTCTATTTGGTGAACTATGTTAAGATTAATTAAGAGAGCACTTTGATGTATTGATATCATTGATATTGACTTGATATAATCTATATTATGATACACAATTATTCTATTGACCTTATGTATGTTTCGCGTATCATGCAACCCATCAGCAGACGCAACTCTGAAATCACGCCTAGGATACCATGTACCCTTTTAGAACATTTGCAAATTAGTTAGCTTACAGCTCAAAGGCCGTAACCTTGACTGTGATCAAGAGAAACCAGAAGTCGTATTGATGTACGTTTGTGTCTTTATGTAGAAATAGTAAGTCGTTAGTTGATCGCTGTAATAATAAAGAAGTTCGGTATACTTGAATCGGATGTAATAAGCTTACAGATTAACAGTAACACGAAAATTGCTCGAATTTAACACACTGTCTTAACGACAAGAATTCCCACATACACGGGCAGTACATGCACTGGCTGGTTATCACGACGCCATCAGAAACATTTTTCCGTGTAAATGTCAAGCTTTACCCTCCACCCTGTAAACTTAAGTAAAATATGTACCAATTAAAGAAAAATTTTTGGTTCCCCTAAAAACCCTATATGGTCTGAAAAGTACCTATTAAACACTCTACGGTCATACCTCAGTCCACTTATAAAAAAACAAACTCATCACTGATTAACAAATTGATCTTAGTTATGTGGATAACGTATTAAGCTTTAACAACTTCATCCAAATGTTTGCATCGCAACGGTATTTTGACGAAATTATATGACGTAGGCACATTCATGCGCCGTTGCATAAACACAACCTCCTGTCACAAAGTGTCACAAGATATATGAACACCTGGTACTTAATTGTTACACGGAACACACTTACAGTTAAGACTTTAATAAGTTTAGATGTTATATAGATATTTAGTCGACATTAGTGACGAAATTTCTCAGTGAAGAACTTTCCTCAAGTGATGTGCAAGCCGTGTATTCACCTTAAAATACCACAACCCACGAATATGCAATACATAAAAATGTGTAGAAATCTACCAGCCAAGCTTAAAAGTTTGATTTGTTAAACCTCAGCTCCTTGTATTATGCGTTTTGTTATGTTTAAGTTTAAATTACTGTAGCTTAATGATGTGCAAACGATTTATTCCATCAAACTAAGGTCACGTAAGCATGGAAACGATGCAAAAAGAAAGTTGTCGCCACTACCTTTTAAGTTTACTAAAAGTCGAGCTGCTGACCAGCTGGACTTGAAAATCAATTGTCAAAACATGCTAGTATATCTAGTATTCTGGACACTGAACAGAGTCAACGTCTACAAACCAAGCGATACTGTCAAGGACGTTCCCAGCCCATTTTAGTGAAGAGCCAAAAAATTGGTAGGCGACGCACACGATTCAATGTGCGTTTCGTTATGGGCAATTGAATGATCAACAAGCCACATAGGACCGCAAGTTTTATTGTATCCTTGCAGAAGAGGGGCATTCTTAAAGGGGACATTTAGTCCTGTAACAGGTACAGAATCTAAGTATTGGCCAAGGTTTAGAGATCCATCGGGGCCCAGTGAAAAATTCGAAAACATGACAAATTTGTCAGCATGCTGCATTACTGCAGTAAGGCCTCGGGAGCCCAAGCGTTCACTAGCTAATTTTATTTCATCAGGAAGTCGCGTTATGAAATCGGCATGAGAGAAAGACTCCCGAAAATTCCACCACGTTCTTTCGGAAAGGGAGGTCGATAACAGGAACCATCGTGTAAACTGGGCCCGGCACGAGACCGATATAGTTTCGCCTTTAGTAAAGCAAGGAGCGATTAATTTGCTCACAGGTGTGTCATTTGTAGGATGCCCTACAGAAGAAGGAATGATCAGAACATAGCAATGCTAACGAACCAAGTATATTCGTCACTTTGAACTGCTCCCGGATCGTAGTGGTAAGAAGCACAGGAACTTCTTAGGCTGCAATTACGTCCGTAATAGCCGGTCCTGTTGCATTTCGAGCAGTTGCCCTTAACTTTCCAGTCGGGATACTCGATACATGGAAAAGTTGGTCTGACTTGGTCACCCAATTTGATTTCCCGTACATTAGCCTTTAATTGACCTGGTCCTTGGTTTACCAAAGTAGAACAGGCGTGGCATAATTTAGTGTTTAGTAGTTCGCAGTAGAATGAACCATCTGTCGTCCAGTACGTTTGAAATGAACTACATTCGGATGTTCCGAGTAAATGCATGTCCGGCGACATTTGCTGTCCAGATTGGATCGATCCAAGTACTGTGGCACTAAGTATAAACATTAGATAAGGTTAACAACAACCAAACTTAAATCCTACATACTCCTGGTTGAATTTTCAGCCATGTTTCCACTCAACATCAGATGCCTGGAGACGATGCTACCCTGAAGAACCTTTCCGTAGTATGTTGAATGCGTTACAGCGTACAGACCAAGGGCCGTAACCGTTACTGTAGTCAAGAACAACCAAAAGGTAATATGCATGTACATATTGCTCTTGGGCTGCAGTAGTAGTTGCTTCCGAAGCGCTGCATTAACTGTGAAGTTCTGTTTGCTTTACTCCACAGTAATAAGCTTTCTGATCAACGAGTACGTGTCCTTTGGCAACTTCATAAACAGTGAACTGCTGAATCCACAACAGTACGTGAGAAATCAAAACGTGCTTGGTTGAGTTTTTAGTTTCTCCACTTTCCCACAGAGGTATTGAGCGATTCCGAACCATACTTCTGTGGTCCTGTAACTAGGCAGTTTTACCAGTTTCGTTTTCTTTCTTGGAAAGCTGATATAACACTTTGAAATATATAATCCTGTTTTTTTCTATGGACAAACCACATCATCAAACTCGATTAGCAGGTGCATCATTCAGTAACTACTCTATTCCGTCCAGCTGCTTTTCGATCAAATTTCCTAGCCTTTAGAGATCAGTTGGGTTTGCAAATCCAGGCTAAACAGAATAATGGTCTATAAAGTAAAGATATTAATATCGCAAAACATAAGATCATATATTACGAAAAGTTGGCATAATGTTTGTATTACGACATCTTATGCTGTGATTTTGTGATTCGTTACAGTTAATTGTAATATCTCTAACAGTACATGGTATTTAACTAAGAAATATTAAACGAATTCTTTTCTTTCTCTAGTCTTTTGAGCAGTGATGGGTTGTAGGCTGCACCAGACAAACAATAACAAATCAACCAAGGCGACTGAAAGCAGCAGCATGGCAAAAAGATGTAAATAGCAACGGTGCGAAGTATTTTATGCATATTGCACTTTCTTAAACAGTTTGATTTTATACTTCTCGCGAGTTTCGGAATTTGCGGTGCCCGTGTTGTTAGTGCGCTGTGGGTGTGCGAGTGCGAGTATAGTATCTCAGATCACTACATAATCTTATCATCAACGCTGATTTACTTTATCTGGATGGGTTCATTATAATATAATATTGTAGAAGACCACCTGGAAAGTAGTTATGATGCTGTAGTACAAATATTGGCACATGTTAAAGAACTTTGTCATTAGGATATAGAACATTTGAATTTAATCTTTCAAAGTTCACAGCTTATCGCACCATCAAATCAACATGTAAACCCAATCCAAAAAGTATGGGGATTAAATTCTGGTTTTTAATATTGAATAATTTGCCTAAAAAAACATTAAACAATAATTAGCATAATAGCATAATATAAAATGTGGCAACGCTGTATGTTTACATTTTAGAAAAATTTGCAGACTAGTTTTGACAATGAGCCAGTTGCAGTAGAGATTTCATACCTTTTAAAACTATTTATTTCTAGAACTGATGCAACACGTGTGAAGATCATTGCTCGCCTTTGTTTCTTATCAACCAGAATATGTTATTGTAAGGTGGGGCATGATTGTGTTAATAATTATTCTTGTCAGCTTACGTAAACCTTTCCTAGAAATGATTCAGTCATCACACCTATAGTTAATGCTATCAGTATCACAAGAGCTCAGATACTTATATTGCCCGAAAGAAACTGTAAACTCAGCAGTATAACATACAAGTTTTTAGTTTTCAGAAAACACTACCATCATGGCTTCAGGAAAGATGCCGGTATCCGTAGTTCAGGAGATGTGCGCCAAGTTCTCAATCAGTCCGCCGGTTTATGAGCTGAAGTCTCAGACAGGCCAACCCCACGACAAGACGTTTGAGATCAAAGTAACGTTGGAGCAACTTAACGTCTCGGGTTGGCAAAAATGTTAATTTTTTTTCTGACTGACGATTATCTTGAATTCTCACATCTAGCGACGGGGATTGCGAAAGCCAAGCAGGACGCTAAGCACGAAGCTGCCCGGAACTTGATTTCCAAGATTGTTGAGTTGAAGAATCTCCACACTGAGAGCCCTGACACAGTTGTCATTCAGCAGTGCATCCTACAGTAACCCCCGCAGCTTCTAGTCTTAACTCTTTAAGGTTAAACACGGTTTGAACAGTTTGCAGGAAGCGGGCTATACCGAGCGAAGCGGTAACGGAGAAGAACTGAAAGAAAACGCGTCGGCCGCACTCAACGAATGGTGCTTCCACCGAGAGCTTCCGGGTCCCCAGTACGAACTGCTTCATCATTCGGGTCCCTCGCACGGACCTCTTTTCGTGATGTCTTGTACTGTTAAGGATCTGATCACTACAGGTGAAACATCTCTAACAAGAAAATATAATATTTAACATGCATTATTTAAATAATTACTCCATCTCTTTATATTATACTTATAACTTGGATATATCTTGGATATAATTTTTCCAAGATTTCTTAATGGTTAAATGTAACTCGCAGGGGAAGGAAGATCGAAAAAGATCGCCAGAAAATTAGCGGCTGAAGATATGTTGCAGAAACTCAAGTCAGGGGACGCCTCGTTGCATGTGGACACTGCAGACCAAGCCTCGGTGTAATTCTTCCAATTTCAATTTGATATTCAAATCTTGCGTCTTAGTTACTAAAGATTTTCGCTATCATTCTTCTCTTAATTTGCACTACCGGTGATTTCCTGCCTAAGTCTGCGCGTCAGCGTCTAAGACAACGCGTGATGTAACAACCTTTGATATAATACAATCAAGAATATTCCTGGAAAAGGATCCGGAAGGTTATTTTGTGTATTTTTAGGCGAGAAAGAAAAGATGAAAACAGGACACGTAAACAGGAGACATAGGAACAGGCTATTTTGATAGAACATAAGGGACATTTCGTACTTATTTCAATGCTGCAGATTCCAGCGTTTGAGAATCTAGTGGAGCTTCATCGTCCTTTCGCTTGTAATGGTCCTCGCTGTTAATAAAAAATAAATCCTTAATTTCAAACTCACGTGAAAAGAGAAACATGAAGATCGTTCTTACCAGCCGGGTACATTCTGAGGTCTGTCACAAAAGAAGCTAGCAGCGTTGTAGACAGAACCAAAGGGACATCCACCTTGACGTGGGCGACCGCTGCGTAGACACATGAAGAAATGCCGGCAATCATTAACCTATCATAATATCCAGCATTCGTAAATTGAATTACGTTCAGTTTTCTACAAAGTAAGTTGTCAGCTTTCAGTTCGTATTTAAGTCAGTACTAAGTATAACTAGGTGATATAATTAGTTATCGTATGCTATTAATGTAAAATAGAATTCATTCATCTTAAGTTAAGTTATCTTTTGATAGATATTGTAATAATGAAAGATTAAACCTTAGGGAATCTTTCATGATCGCCAAAGGGCAAGACAACTTGGGGCGAGTAGGTGTGAGGACAGCGGAACCCGAGGATCTCTTCGGCGAGGCAACCCGTTCGATTGGCCATATCGGGGAAGTCGCAAATGGCCCGAGCATCGTCGAAGATCAAACCCTGCGGGCAAGCGACCTTGGTAGCGAAACCTCTCTCACACTCGTGATACGTGTGACATGAACCAGCGATCGGGTAGCGGCCATTCTGACGTGGGCAGTGCAGGTTGGAACGTGCAGGTTCTGTAATAATATCATAACCGTCAATACTCACTACTTTTCCGCACGTTAACTGTTAATGCTGAATTGAATTTTTGTGCCGCATTGAACTGTTATGTTTTAAACTCAACTTAACAACTTACACACATATTACACTTAACAACTTAAGGTTAAGTTTCGAATGGGATACAAGGATAATTTCGCTTACGCATTTTCGGTCTGGATTTACAGTCGACCCTCTGAAACATGAAACACGACTGACTCTCGATATCAAAGGCCAGACCATCGGGACAGAGATTGTCGCTCAGCTGGCGATTCTCGCAGGTGTAGAACTTGTCGCACTGCTCCGAGTCGGCGATAAAGTAAGGGAAACGGCGTCGCAGACAGCGACTCAACGGTTCACCGCAGCATAGATCCAACATCACTTTTGAAAAAATGTAATTTTGGATTATTTTTTTGAATGATAAGAACCAGTTAACTTGTATAATTTCAGATATTATTACAATTATTATTAATTTTTATTCAGTATCTCTTTACAGATGTATAAATGAAAAGTTATTGGAGAAGAAACATAATTTAGCCCTCCAATAGACGAAGGGTGTCAATAAGCGCTACCTAAATACTAATACTTTAATTTACCAACTCAAGTTATTTTACGCGCTTTGTTGGATTAAAGTGTAAGTTTTTACCTGTTGAAAGAAGCAAGATGAACGGGAATTTACAATTCATTTTTTGTTGCTGTTCTTCTACCAACTGGAATACTCGCTTCGCAGGCCAACGACGAACTGAGGAGAAAAGAACGGAAATCGGTTTCTTCAAGGTGACGCAGCCGTTCCACAATGAGGCAATCAGCAAAATTCGAAGAAACACAGGAACTGAAGGTGAAAGTTGCAGAGGTCACGAGTTCAACCAAGGTCAAGTCTTTCAAGGTCGTCCCTTATCTAATTGCTTTCAGTTCGCTTCATTTAGGTCATTGTGATAACGATTCAGTAATTATACCTAAAACTACACAACAGTGGCATTGTACAGATGAATCAAGTACGTTGTCTACATCAGTATCAACGGTAATGAAGTTGAGTTAATACATCAAGTTTTACGTATACATATTTCATTCATAATCTACACAAACAAAATTTATCTAACAAATTTTTTAATATAACGTTGATAATAGTAATATTATAGGATTTAGATAATGTCTTCAAGTTACACTCTACACCTACATACTCACTTGATTATAAGGCAGTCATTTGAAATGCTAATTATATAAAACTACTAATGATAATAAATAAAAAATATATAGTATTAGACGAATAGTTTTTACGAGATAACCACTTTTCTAAAATCTTATTAAAATTTCCAGATAAAGACGCTATTTTGTAAATGCAACTTTCTTCCTACATACAAAACATTCATGAAATATGTTTGCATTTGAACAGAGAAAGTAACTTTTGCATCTGTTACTGTTTAAGCACGAAAGATGAAAATATCACCATAGACATTATAATCAGTGTCAGCTTATACTTGTATAATTTAAAGATTATTTCATTGTTATCGAGTCTATTTCAGCAGTAAATGTTATATGACTGCTATTACTTAATTGCTGCAAATGCTGTATTCAATAATATTTAGCGATCAGCTGTTTACTTATTTGGCGTCTTCAAGTTATCTAACCAATGAAGAAAAATGGAGCTTAGCTTAATCAAATGAAGCCTTTTCAAACATATGAATTTCTTTGCCATGATCAAAAACATTTATTTTGAATTTAAATTATTGAAAATTAGTTCAAATACAGTGTTTGGGTGTAATTAATTCGCACATAACTCTAAATTATGTTTTAAGGCTAAAGTTTTCCCGCTGAAAATCTCACTAATTCAACGCAGGCGCTTCGGAAATTTACCGCTAGATGGCAAGGCCGCATCGTGTAGCTTCGTCTTCGTCATTTGCCGCCGTTGTCTGCCGCTTTTTGCATCGCTCATTCGCTCGTCTCGCGACCGGGAAGGAGGGTTTCGATTTCAAGGCAGCTTTTCGTAAACCGTCATTTCTAATTAACTGATAATAGTTTCCCGTGTGTGGAAATTCATGGCAATCTAAGAATGTTCGCTTGCAGCTTTTGTGGAATACGAAGGTGGGGAGGTTTGGATTGTCATTCCCGTTCATCGTTTGCTGTACACGTGCTTCTAGTCGACGGGTGTCCTGGCTGGTCGGCCATTAGCCACGTGTTTTCGTGATTCGGAACTGCTTTGGTCTAGGGTAATCCCATCAGTAGGAAGGAGTGTGAGGCAACGGCTTGGCTGTAAGTCTTCCGACCGTCAGCGCCACCTGGTGGATTGCAAAAAATTTGCCAAACTAATGTGTCGCATGTCAAGAAATAGAGGAAAATATGGGGATCACGGGAAAAATATACATGTACAGCCTTGTTTGCAAGTAGTTTTGTCAAGAATTTGAAAGTTGCAAAGCTCCATTATTCTGTTTTTGTTCGTGAAAGGTGCAAAAATACCCAACTAATATTATCCTTGGGTTTCACTATCCGCATGGGCCCTTTCTCAGATCTCGCAACGCAGCTGTGTTCTTAGGAGAGCCATTGAAAACAATAGGCACCGTGCGTAGACTACAGCGCTGCCCAAGCGGCGAAAACTAACAACTACGTAAGGTACCTGTCGTTTTGACGTCGTAAACACGCAGTGCTCTTTCGACCCAATTTGTTACAAAACAAAGCAAAATTTCTTATTGCCATATCTCCCAGTGGGTTCATTTCGTTTGTTTCAAGTGCGTATGGGGGAAGATCTACCGACTCAAATATCACTGTCGATTCTAATCTTTTGGAGCTTGTGGAGCCTGGGGACGTGATACTTGCCGA